>PVKS010007238.1:0-73982 GCA_004027875.1 Aplodontia rufa | reverse complement strand
GGCTGCTTTCTCTGGCCGCTTGCTTTACCTGACTAGTTGCTACTCTATTTATCCATTACAACAGCCAATAGGGTACAATGCAAACACCTTTCTCCAATTGTAACAAATGAGTGGCCGAATAGCTTAGTCATGCGGTCAGGCAATTTGCTAATTACAAGCCAGCTGAACCCCTTAGAGTTGTTTACCACCAATTCTTCTACAAGCCAGCTGAACCTCATGTTCCCAACACAGCCTCCAGCCCAGGCTTCTTCTGGTACTGGCCTGGCAGGTGCCCAGGACAACCCAGGTTCAGATCTTCAACCTTGAGCCTGGAACCAGAAGGTAGAGCGAAAAGAGGACTCAGGCAGAAACAGCATCTGGAAGAAGGTGATCATCAAAGAGGTGTTGGCTGATCTGACCCTTTGACTTACAAGGAAAAATCACCTGGAGAACTGCCTACCTTCCCTGCAGGAAACCTCAATTTGAAGAAGTTCTTCAAAAATGAAGGATCAGAGTAGGAGAGGTTCACCTCAGACCCACAACTCCTCTAAAAAGGATGCCATGAATAGAGACCAAGATGAAAACCTTAAAATATCATCAGTGATCTGATTTCTAAAAGGAGCAATGAACTAAAACAAGAGTTAATGAAGGAAATAAGTGAGAAAACTCAAGTTGAGAAACTATTATCAAAGAAATAGACTTACTCAAAAAGGAAGTAACAGAGCTAAAATCTGCAGTCAACGACATGAGAGGAACCATGAAAGAATTTAATATTAGACTAACTTCTATAGAAAACAGAACTGCAGCTCTTGAAGATAGAACTTCTGACAATGAGGACAGGCTGAGCAAATTAGAGCACATGGATGACAAAAAGAAAAAACAGAACACAAACAGAATTTTGAAAATGTCTGGGATGAAATGAAAAGAAACAATATAAGAACAATTAGGATACAGGAAGAATTTGAAACACCAACAAATGGGATAAGGAACATTCTCAATGAAATAGTTAAAGAAATTTTTTCCCTTATAAAAATAGAGTCAGATATGCTCATCCAGGAAGCTTATAGGACACCCAATAGACCTAATCAAATGAGAAGCTCACCAAGACACATCAGATTCAAAATGTACAACAGGGAAAGAATATTGATAGCAACAAGGGAGAAATGACAAATCACATTTAGAGGCAAACCAATCAGAATCACATCTGACTTTTCAGTTCAGACTCTGGAAGCAAGAAGATCATGGAAGAAAAATCTTTAAATGTCTGAATGAACACAACATGCAGGTAAGACTACTATACCCAGCAAAAAACAGCTTCAAATTTGAGGGGGAAATAAAAACTTTTCATGATAAGATCAAATTTGCAGCATTCGTGAACAGAAAATCAGCATTACAAAGAATCCTCAAAGATAAATTCCAGATAGAAGAACAAGCAAACATTCCTCAAAACCCACAAACAGGAAATTCAATAAAGGCACATACTATCAACAGACAACCAAGGCAGCACAGAACTTACTAATAAAACACAATGACTATGAACCATAACCACATAACTATTCTAACACTGAATGTGAATGGTCTCAATACACCAATCAAAAGACAAAGACTAGCAGATTGGATCAAAAACCAAAACCTAACAATATGCTGCTTATAGGAAATCCACCTTACAGTCAATGACAACCACAGATTAAGGGTGAAAGGATGGAAAAAAATCTACCAGGCATACGGCCCAAGAAAGCAAGCTGGAGCTGCAATTCTTATATCTGACAAAGTGGATTTCAAACATGAATTAATCAGAAGAGATAAAGAAGGCCACTACATCCTAGTAAAGGGAACAATACAACAGGAAGATATAACCATATTAAATATATACTTTCCAAACACCAATGCCCCCAACTATGTGGAAGAATTACTCCAAGACATAAAACCACTTGTTGACCTAAACACAGTTGTACTGAGAGACTTTAATACTCCACTATCACCAATAGACAGATCATCAAAGCAAAAAAACAATAAAGAGATCTCCAGTCCAAACAATACCATAATTCAAACAGACTTAACAGGCATCTACAGAATATTCTACCCCAAATTGGCAGAGTATACCTTCTTCTCAGCAGCATATGGATCCTTTTCCAAAATAGATCATATTCTAGTTCACAAAGGTAATCTCAGCAAATGTAAAAAAGTAGACATTATTCAGTGTATCCTATCGGACCAGGATGCCATGACCCTAATAATTAACAGCAAAGACCATTGCCGAAAGCACACATATACATGGAGATTTAATAACACCCTATTAGATTAAGAATGGATCCAAGAAGACATGAGAACAGACATTAAGGAATTCTTGGAAGAGAATGAGAATGAAGATACAACAATTTGAAACCTCTGGGACAGCATGAAAGCATTCTTAAGGGGAAAATTTATAGCACTGAGTGTCTACATTAAAAATCAGGTGAGATCCCAAACAAATAAGCTTATGCTCCAACTCAGATTGCTACAAAAGGAAGAACAATCTAATACCAAAGACAGCAGAAGATGGGAAATAATTAAGATCAAAGCTGAAATCAATGAAATTGAGAACAAAAAAGATAATAAAAAGAATTGATGAGAAAACAGCTGGTTCTTTGAAAAAGTAAATAAAATTGACAAACCCCTAGCTTATCTTACTAAAAGAAGGAGAAAATCAAAGCAAATCAACAAAATCACCAATGAAAAGGGGGTGATCACCACTGACCCCATTGAAATCAAACAGATTATCAGAACGTATTTTGAAAAACTATACTCCTCTGAATCAGATAATCTGGATGACATGGACAAATTTCTAGACAATACAATATCCCCAAATTGACACAGGATGAAATTGAAATCCTAAACAGCCCAATAACAGGCACTGAAATCCATACAGCAATTAAAAGTCTTCCAAAGAAGAAAAGCCCAGGACCTGATGGATTCCCCACTGAGTTTTACCACACCTTTGAAGAAGAGCTAACATCTCTCCTTATTAAGCTACTCCAAGAAATCAAAAAAGAGGGAACTCACCCAAACATTTTTTATGAAGCAACCATATAACTCAAATACCAAAACCCAACAAAGACACATCAAAAAAGAAAACTACAGACCAATAATCCTGATAAGCAATGCACAAATCCTTAACAAAATTCTTGCAAACCTCATTCAAAAACACATTAGGAAGATAATTCATCATGATCAAATGGGCTTCATTCCAGGTATGCAAGGCTGGTTCAACATACACAAGTCAATAATTGTGATTTATCACTTAAACAGAATTAAGGACAAAAACTATATGATCATCTCAATAGATGAGAAAAGGCCTTCAATAAAATCCAGCACTCATTTATGCTCAAAACTCTAGAGAATATAGGGATCAAAGGAACTTAACTATGTGAAGGCCATATATGCCAAACCCTCAGTTAGTATAATACTAAATGCAGAAAAGCTGAAAGCATTTCCACTATACTTGGGAAGAAGACAGGGCTGCCCACTCTCATCACTTTTATTCAACATAGTCCTCAAGATGCTGGCTGGAGCAATCAGGTAAGAGAAGGAAATCAAAGAGATAAAAATAGGAAGAGAGGAAGTCAAATGATCCCTTTTTGCTGATGATGTTATCCTATATCTGGAAGACGCAAGAAAAGCTCTACCAGAAAACTGCTAGAGCTTATAAACAGATTTGGCAAAGTAACAGGCTACAAGATCAACCTCCATAAATCAATAGCTGTGCTATATGTTAACAGTATTAGGGCAGAAGAAATCAGGAAATCAGTCCCATTTGCAGTCTCCTCTAAAAGAATAAAATACTTGGATATTAATCTAACAAGAGAAGTAAAAGACCTTTACGATGAAAATTATCAAACACTGAAAACAGAAAATGCAGAAGACCTGAGAAGATGGAAAGATGTTCCATGCTCTTGGTTAAGCAGAATTAATACAATTAAAATGGCCATTCTTCCAAAAGCACAATATGGATTCAGTATAATCCCCATCAAGATTCCAATATCATTTTTTACAGATATAGAAAAAGCAATTCTCAAATTCATTTGGAACAATAAGAAACCCAGAATAGCCAAAACATTACTAAGCAAAAAAGACAAAACAGGTGGTTTTGCAGTACCAGATAAAAAATTATACTGTAGAGCTGTAGTATTAAAAACAGCATGGTACTGGTATCAAAATAGGAATGAAGACCAATGGAATAGAATAGAAGACTCTGAGACAAACCCACAAATCATTAAACATCTGATCTTTGACAAAGGGGTCAAAATATAACATGGAGGAGAGACAGCCTAGTCAACAAATGGTGCTGGACAAACTGGACAGCCACTTGCGGAAAATTGAAATTAGATCCTTATCTTTCACCTTGCACAAAAATCAAATCTAAATGGATCAAGGAATTAGGAATTAACCAGCTACCATACAACTGCTAGAAGAAAAATTAGGACCAACACTCCAGCATGTGGGAGTTGGCAACAACTTTCTCAACAAGACTCCCAAAGGGAAAGAATTAAAGTCAAGAATTAATGAGTGGGATGCCATTAAATTAAAAAGCTTTTGCTCAGCTAAGGAATTAATCAAAACAATCAAGACACAACCTACAGAATGGGAGAGAATCATAGCCTGTGATCCCTCTGACAGGGAACTAATATCCAAAATTTACAAAGAACTCAAAAAACTCAATAACAAAACAAACAATCCAATCAATAAATGGGCCAGAGAGCTAAACAGAAACTTCTCAACAGAGGACATTGAGCAAGCCAATGAATGTATGAGAAAGTGTTCTAAATCACTAGCAATCAGAGAAATGCAAATCAAAACTACCTTAAGATTTCACCTCACTCCAGTCAGACTGCCAAAGATGAAGAATACAAACAATAACAAAAGCTGGAGGGGCTGTGGGGAGATAGGAACATTAGCACACTAGTGGAATTGCAGACTGGTCCAGCTGCTCTGGAAAGCAGTGTGGAAACTACTCAAAAAATTAGGGCTTGATCTACCATACGATCCAGCTATCCCTCTTCTGGGTATTTACCCAGAGGAGTTCGAATCAGCACATTACAGTGACACAGCAAAATCCATGTTCATGGCAGCTCAATTTACAATAACTAAATTATGGAACCAACCCAGATGCGCCTCACTGGATGCATGAATCCAAAAGCTCTCATATATGTATACAATGGAGTTCTATTATCAGCTATTAGAAACAATGATATTGCATCAATTGAAGG
The DNA here is from genome assembly GCA_004027875.1 of Aplodontia rufa. Lineage (NCBI taxonomy): Eukaryota > Metazoa > Chordata > Mammalia > Rodentia > Aplodontiidae > Aplodontia > Aplodontia rufa. The sequence continues at coordinate 68,757 of PVKS010007238.1, read as the reverse complement.
TAAATGGATATCATTGGAAGAAATCATGCTGACAGAGAGTCAAGGGCCGAATGGTATCCCTCATTCGTGGAGGCCAGACCTAAACCCAGGTTTGGGAATAAAGCAGACAAACTCATGTACTAGATCCATACAACAGAAATGCAAAATGTTAATATTTATGAGATACAGTTGCAAGATACTTCATAAGATATTTGAACAAGCTATGTTGCATACCTGTACAAAAACATAAATGCTTAATCCCATACTCAAATATTTTAAAGAATAACAAGGGATGATAGGAAGGGAGGAGAAGGGGAAATGTTGGAACTAAGATAAAGCAAGGTACATTCCAAACAGTTATAAATGTCACTGTATATACTATAGCCATAATATATAAAAATGTTCTTCATAGGTATAAGAATTATGTCATTCCATTTGGGTTTTTTAGGGACATTATAGGACCCAGAAGAAAGGCAAGGGATCAGGGAATGGGAGGAGGGAGGTAGACGAATCCAGGTGGGGGGGATATTGAACAAATTGTATTGCTGAATTGTGTGCATCCAGGAATATGTGACAACTAATCCCAACATTATGTAAAACTATAATGCACTAAAAATTAAAAAAGAAAGATTTCACCTCACTGCAGTCAGACTGGCAAAGATGAAGAATACAAATGATAACAAATCCTGGCAGGGTTATAGGGAGATAGGAACACTAGCACTCTGTTGGTGGAACTGTAGACTGGTGCAGCCCCTCTGGAAAGCAGTGTGGCGATTCCTCAAAAAATTAAGATTGGATCCACCATATGACCCAGCTATACCTCTTCTAGGTGTTTTCCCAGAGGAGTTAGAATCAGCACATTACAGCAACGCAGCAAAATCTATGTTCATAGCAGCTCAATTTACAATAGCTAAATTATGGAACCAACCCAGATGCCCCTCACTGGATGAATGGATCCAAAAGCTCTGGTATATATATAGAATGCAGTTCTACTCAGCTATTAGAAACAAAGATATTGCATCCATTGAAGGTAAATGGATGGCAGTGGAAGAAATCATGCTGAGTGAAGTTAGTCAAACCCAGAGAGTCAAGGGCCGAATGTTTTCCCTCATTTGTGGAGGCTGGAGCTAAACCCAGACTTGAAGGAAAGGTAGACAAACACATGTATTAGAACCACAGAACAAAAATGCAATACATCAACATTTGTGAGATACAATTGGAAGATACTTCATAAGATATTTGAACAAGCTATACTGCATAACTGTACAAAAACGTAGATATTTAATTCTATTGTCAAATATATCGAAGAATAACAAGGGATGATAGGAAGGGGAAATATTGAGATAAAGCAAGGTGCATTGTATTTATAAGTATGTTACTGTACATATTGTAGTCATGTATATAAAAAATGTTCTTCATAGGGATAAGAAGTATATCACTATTCTTGGGCATTTTAAGAAAAATATGGGTCCCAGAAGAGAGGCAAGGGATTGGGGGATGGTAGGAGGGAGGTAGAGGAGTGCGATGGAGTGGGGGTAGATATTGACCAAAGTATATTGCTGTATTGTGTGCATCTGTGAATATGTGAAAACAAATCCTATCATTATGTACCACTCTAATGCACTAATAAAAAATTTTTAAAAAAGAAGATGTTTCTTATCAAGGGCATTGCCTTGCTATTCTTTGATGATTTCCATTCTCCCAAAGATGAATTTTTCTTAAAAATGTTTTAATGGTCTCAAATTATATCTTTCTGCATAGAAATGTTTTCTTTCTTAATTTTATGTATATATATGTGCATATCATATATGTGTGTGTGTGTGTGTGTGTGTCTATATGTATGTATAGACATACACACACATATGTCCACATTTAGCATATTTGGGTGCTATCTTTAGAATTAAGAAATACATTTTTGGGTAACTCCTATCAGGTCCCCTCTTGCCTTTGGAGAGCTCTGTCTCTTTTCTTCCCATTTGAATAAATCTCACTTTTAAAAAGAAATATATTTTCCTTCTAAATGAATCTCAGACTAGAATTGGGTCCTTTGTATCTGTGTCAACTTTTACCCTTCTTTCACAAAGCTTTCTTATATGTTTATAGTAGAAAAACCATATTCCTTCTACATATATAGAATGGCTTAAGTCAAACTTCCATGGTAAAGAAAACATAATAGGAAGAAATGTTTTACTTCAAGCAGAATCATCATTCAGCAGATCGGCTTTACATTCTTTACTGAATATGAAGAAATACAATTTGTTTCCTAGCCAGTGTGCCTCTTCGGTATAGAAGAGCAATGGGGAAATCTGTACAGTTCAGAAGGCAGATGTTCATCTCTGACTATGTGTTTGCCAACCATTGCTGCTCTTGTTCAGGATGGCAGTAGATCCCCAAATGCTTAATTATCAGCAAAGGAAATGAGGCTGAGGCATGGTCCTGGCAGATGTGCATTCTTTATTATCATCTGTGGCCCTAGAACCTGACTTTTGAGCCAGACTGGGCCTTGACCTAGCATACATGCTTGGACCTCATGCCCGGACCTCATGCCCACCCATTCCCTGGTCTCCCTTTAATCTCTCAGCCAGGAAGAGGTCTGGGTCCCTCCTCACACAAGCTCCATTGGAGGGATGGAAACAGAAGAAGTAAGTAGCAAGAAGCAACCTGAAAGATAGTAGTTAATCCCTAAGGAAACAAGAGTGCATGCTCCAGCCCAGTTAGGCCTAGTTCATGCTTTATCCTCTTGCCTAAGCCCTACTGTTAGAACACGGCCCAGCAGTGTGCCTGTGCCACATCAGTGGGGCTGAATGAAGGTTAGAAATGCTTGACATTTCCCTAGAGATCAAAGCATGCCTCTGAAACACTGTGTTGTTTTCATTTGGTGCTTCTGCTGAGTATCCAGTAGGCTCCCAAGAATACAAGCAGCTTCATCTTGGCAGCATCTGCCCTGAGGGGTGGCTGAATGGCAAGTATCTGTGCCAGCACCGGACAGGTGCTGACCTAGCCCTTCTGCCCTTCCCTGAGTTAAAGCCTCCTCAAAGGAACTCATTCAAATACCATTTACCCACAGGGAAACTTTGCTTCCAGGAATAGGCAGCTGATCATTTTCCTGAGCCTGCACTCACATAGAATGAGGTCTCAAAGAGCAAGACAGGCAGAAGGTACAATTTTTGAGAAAGGTCAGGAAATTTTGGAGTTGAAAGGGATGAAACAATAGGAGCCAATGTCCCTGGGAGGTAGTAGCACAAACACATTAACATGCAGAGGAGCAGGAAGGCCCAAAGCTAGAGAGGGAAGCAAATGCACATTGTTTCACAAGTTACTGAGGAGCAGGTCTGTCCTTGATGATGGTGGTTCCTTTTGGAGGGATCTTGAAACAAGCAGAGGCCAGACCTTAAGGATAGGTCAGAGAAAGCGTGCTGATTTGCTCTAGGATTAGGAATGTGGTCTTTTATTAACAGTATGTCCCATTTACAATCTCCTGACCAGAATAGTCCAGAATCTGAGCTGTAGCATAACATATTCTTTAAGAAGACTTATGGACCTCAGAATTCTCTAACCTTATATAGTTTCATCGTATGAAGATTTTAGGAAGTAAACTAACTGTGTACAGGTAGGCCTACTACAATACCATTGTATAGTGACAGTTACCATATTGCAACATTTATCAGCCCTAGCTGATGACCAAGTTGCTTAACCTATTTAAGCACAAACAACTGTATGACTAAAAAATTTGGGCAGCTCTTTGAACCATCTTTAATAGGCTTTAAACTTGATTTGTATTTCTGTCTGCCAGCAAATGCTCTGATTTTTATTACAAGGTCAGCTTTCTGAACTATCTACTATTTTAAAAGGAAAAATATTCCACCCAATTAGTCCCCCCAGGTATAAACTGATAACTAAAGGATTGTAGAACTGCCAATTTTGGGGTTTTTCTTTTTAAGTGGGATTTCAATTTAAAAAAATGAGATTTAAGTGGAATTTGCTAATTTTTTGAAGTGGAAAATTGGCAGGTCTGACCTTGTTGGATAATTGCCCAGAAGTTAAAACAATTTTCTAAGAAATGAAGAGATGTCCTAATCCACAAGGGCATCTTTCTTTGTTGTCTTTCATGTGTTCTAAGACTTTTTCTTTAGAGAAAGATTTGATTTGGAGCCACTTCCAATGTGAAGAAGTTCTGTATTTGTTTAATGTAACAGAGGCCAGATCACCTTGTTTGACTTGCAGCCTTCTCATTGCAGGTCGATCCGGGCCACGAATCCCTCGGAGCACACAGTGATCCTCGCTGTGGTTTCACAAGTGTAAGCTTACCTTCCATCCCCGGCTGGAAGCAGTACTGCTCACTCTGAAACATTTGTCTGGTGTGATCCAGTTTTTGCGCTAGCAATACAAAGGGCCTATCTTGAGCCCTAAAATACCAATTTTAGAATTTGCTTTCGAGGTTTTGTTTATTTTACAAGTTTCTGGAAATATTTTGGTTTTGCTCTTTATCTTATGTAGTTATTATTAACACGTTCTCCTGTACCTTAGGAAAATTTCTCTCATCATCATTATATGCCAGAAATGAATAGAAAATCTCAGGAGGAGGTCTATAGAGAACATTGTTAAAGAAATGGGAAAGTGCTTGATTTCTCACTTCAGAAGAAAAAAATTGTAGCATGAAAACAAAGAGGCATTACATCCATGACAAGGAAGGCTGGCGAAGCTTGTGAGGACTGTCACATGACTGGAAGCAGGACAGTAGGGGTTATGTGGCTACCAGACTACAAAGAAGGGACTGGCAATAGGTACAACAAAACCATGGGATGAGAAACTGCTCTGCTGGGTTTATTATCTGAAATGGCCAGCACTCAAAACAAAAGTGCCGACAGGAAACCAAGACAAAACAAAAAAACAGGCTACAAATTACAATGGTTGGAACCCTTGCAAGTGACAAAATTTGCAGTCAATTAATGGCTATCATTAGCTTCAGAGAGAATAAGATCTTATTAGGGCCTAAGACCTGTCACACTTGGCCCCAGTGTGGCATTTGGCACAGATTCTGCAGTGAAGGAACTGACAGGACAGCAACTCCAACAAGAAAGTGTAGGACTCCCCAGGCAAGCTGGCCCAGAGAGGAGCTAAAACGCTGCATTCCAAAGTTACGCTGGTGCAGCGGGAAATCATGGCTGCATAGTGCTGCCCTTGGTAGGGTCTCCCATTTACATGCTCCTCCTTCAGGCTTTTCACTTGATACTGTGGTCCAAAGAAAGAGAAGAATTGTCCCTGTTGGTTCCTTACACCAGCCATCTGGTGGGAGATGAGATCCCAAGGGGAATGAGTGCCAGGAACTGGGACATGAATGGTCAGTCTCCTTTGGCCCTATTTCTTACATTTATCTTCTGGACACTCTGAGATCCTAGCAGAGTCCCAGAACCTTGGACAAGGATACCATAAACATATCAGATCACACAGCCTTTCCTCAACCCTGGCTTGTTCCATGGGCCTAAGAATGAAAAGTTTTTTCCCCCTACTCACAGAGCAAAAATGCTTAGTAGTCTTTCACATATATAAGTTTACTGTAGCTTATTTGTTATGCTACTTCACCTGTTTTCTATATTTATTGTGAAATATTTCATCTGGAGAGAGTGATCATGAAATGAACGTCTGGATCTCTGCCACCCAGCTTAAGAAAGAGAATATTATTTTCTTTGGAACCCTTTTCATGCCTCTCCTGATTTGTCATTTGGAGAACCTCAAGTTCCTGAGAGACAGTGGGAGGCAGGAAGGTAGAATTTCCCTGTAGGCCAGGAGTTGGCTATGGCAATGCTGCAAATGAACACCAGCGTTTCTCTTCCAGTTTTCTACCAGCATTTCCACACAATCCTTTTATTCCATTTTTCTATCCATATTTTCAGGGTATATACCTCCATGCCACCTGCTAGCCATCTCGAGACACTGTTTCTCAACAGTAGCAGCCCAGATATAGGATATCTCCATGATAAGTTGCCCCCGACGCCTGCCTTGTGCTAAGACCCAGCTGTTGTAGGTTCAGTATAGGACACCATCTCATGAAATGGGTGACAATGATCCATTTTGGTTTTCTTCGCCTCCACTTTGTGTTCCTGTTGACACTTCGTTCCCATTTGCTGTGGGGTTCTTCAGCCCCTCATGTTGAGAGTTGGGGTGGGAGTAATGGATCCAGAAGGTTGGGAGGCAGCAGTCTCATACCATAACTGATGTGTCCCTTGATGGGACTCTTCCTATACATTTGCTCCAATCCTAAAGCACAGCCCAGAGTTGGAGCGTGCTACAGATGTGTAGCAGGTGGCATTTTCAGGCACACCACTGGACTTCACTGCCTGTGTTCTATTTGCATCTGGCAGATGTGGGGTCTGTGTTCCTGAAGGCAAGTGCAACCTATGAGCGCATGCAGGTCAGGAAGCCACTCTTAGAGCTAATGCCCGTGGTCTCATTGCTCTCTCTCCATGTTTCAGTGTGAGGAATCCTGGTTTGTATCTGCTGAGTGACCACATTTTCTGCTTTGCTGCAGATCTGATGACCATGAAGAGGCCTCCGTCCTTCCTCTTCTCCATGCAGGCTTCAACCGGGTATGTATAAGGTGAAGCAGGACCTCGTCCTGACTCTCCTACAACAGCAAAGCGCGCAGCCAGGGGAACTGTTAAGGGACGTGAGCCCCAGAACTGAGAGGGAGAGGAAGTAGTTTTCATTGGCGAGTAATGAAAAACTGCTTGTCAAAGCTTTGTGCTGCTTTTTCCTCTGCCATCTATATCTGAAGAACAGATATGTAATTACATAAAAATATATCTTCTTATATCAGATCAAGATTCTGTAGTTACAAAGTAATCTCATATAAATCAGTCTAGGTAATCAGATTCAATGTGTATATGATTGTATAAACATGAATCCACTAAATTGGCACTTGAGGCTCAGTGTATACCAGGTCCTGGCCAGAGCTTATGTCCTAGACACATGTATCCCTGATGGCTACAGCATCCTGTGAACTTCTGGTGCACACCATCAACATCAGCAAAAGAAAATCCTTTGAGTGACATCTATGTGAAAAACACTGATATTCAACTTGAAGATTAAAATTGATGATTCCAAGGAGTCTTATCCACAAACTCAATAGCCAGGCTTACCAGGTTTCTCAAGGTAGAAATTTGATTGGAGGAAAAGCAGTGTGCATGAAAATAGAAAGAAAATAATGGAGTTAATTTGAAGTAAAGAAAGAAGAGAAAAAAAGCAGTGGGAAAAGATAATTAAAGCATGAAAGTTTCAAAGAAGTATGTTGTTATAGAGAAGCTATAGAGGACCTTACTTTATACATTTGACTTTTTTGTAACAAACATATTATTCCAATTTTAAAAAATCCTTTTGTTTAAAAATAGTATAGAGATCCGCATTGACTTGTGTAATTTTTGCTGATAATCTAAACTCAAGTAAATGACCTGTAGTATCCTGTGAATTCCTGGTTAAAACTATAAATATCAGCAAAGAAAAATTTTCAAGTGATAACTACTTGAATAATGCTGAAATTCAACTTTAAGATTGAGCTGGATTATTCCAAGAGGACTTACCAACAACTAAATAACTGGACTTGCCCTATATCCTAAGGTCTTGTTATAGGAGTAATCTGAATCTGAAAGAAATAGTGTAATATATCCCTTTAAAAATTATACACATTTTATATTATTTTGTTAAAATCTTGTAAGGTTGCTCAAAATAAAAAAAAATTAAAAAAAATAGGGCCTGTGCTTTGTGGATTAAGAAAATTCCTTTAGGTAGGTAGTAGTTCTTTGCTGTCCCAGCTTACAAAAAAATTCCTTCTTGATTCTAAACCATGGAGAAGCACGAACTATTTTTGCAAAGCTGTGGCTTTGCGTGGCGGTATGCTTCAACATGGAAGCAGCAATGCCATATGATAGATTCAAGGCAGCATAGTGACTCACCATGTGTAGTAGAAATGAACATATCTAGTTACCACTCTCCTGGCACCTTCTCCTATCATCTTCTCGTGATGGTTGGCATTTGGTTTGGAAAGCTATCCTTCTGTGCTGAGGCTTCATGAGGATACATAAGAGAGTGCTTCTGAGTTTTGGAATAGAGAGTTGCCAGAGGAAAATCAACAAAGAAGCTGTGTGGGTGAGATTTATTTTCTTTACTCGTTCATTTTCTGAGAAATAACTCTAAAATTATTCTCAGGTTTCATAGATCTTCGGCTATCGACCATCACACTCCACCCCTTCCCAATGTTGACCTTTTCAGGTCTGAGTTAGGACCCTCCACTTAAGGACTTCAGATTTCTTCATTACCTGGGGGATGGTTGGAAGATAGCCTGGACACACTGTAGGTTTTATCAATTAGGACTCACCTTAGTCTGTTGAGCGATCCTTGGGAATTCTGCTTTTAGTTCAGTGATCCTTTTTCCTCCAGCTGTTTTTGAGATTGGTGTTGTTTGGAGTGATAGCATCTTGACTGGAGACCTGAGATTGCATATCTGCTCACAGCAAAGCTTGGGAGAACAATTGTCATGCTTTAGGTGTAAATGCACTTAAGAAAAATTAACAAAAGTTCACCGTTTCTAACCTGTCTGTGCTGTTCTGGAAGGATTTATTTCCCTGGGTCTGTCTGTGTCGCTGATTTTGCAGTCTGCCAAGATGAATAAACCCTTGGTGGTTGGGGAGTGGAGATGGATCATGAAAGTCAATCCCTTTCAGGGACCACCTGGTGTGCTGGAGTGCTGGGTCTGTACTGATCAAGGTCATTTACCTGTTGGGTCTGTGTGCCCCCCAGTCACTGGCGCTGTCTCCAACAAATGCACACAACACCCCAGTGGCTTCCTAGAGTTACTATGGCTCAAGGTTAGCTGAGGTGGATCTCCAGGTGATTGTTCTGCCTTTGTGGAGAAACTTTTATCTTTGAAAACTCTACCCAAGCATGTTCCAAATATACCATCTATTGTTGACTTCTGTTGGGTTGTTTACTTTCTCTGAGTTGTTTTGATTGTATTAAATCATTTGCTAAAATTCAGCTTTGTGTTGCTAGCTAATTGGCCAGCACTTCAGTCTGTGGTCCTTGAGTAGAGACCTGGGAACAAACTGTGCCATCAAATATCCCCCAACAACTCCTTGGGAAGCCTTTGGATCCCGTATACGTGGTTGACTGAACTGAAGCTCAGTTCACAGGGCACCTTTTAGAAACCACCTTCTTAACAAAGGCAAAGCTGTTCTTACATTATCCTTTGTGTGCCTGTTTTTTCTGTTCATAATGATGCTTATTCATCTCAACATGTATTTATGGAGCTATGACTATGTGCAATGCAATGTGGTAGGCATTCTGGGGGCACAGATGTGGGATATGGTTCTCCCTGGAGAGGATTTCTGCGGAGTAGGAAGTTGGGAGCTACAGTTTATTTTGTCAGGCCTAATGCCAGTGATTAATTGAATCCTTCTTGACCCATGAGGGATCTTATATTTTTTTTTTCAATTTTTGCTGAGGAGAAAACAGGTTTAAAACAAGTAAATAGCTTGCCAGAACTCACATTCAAGATAAAGTCGCAGATACAATTGCATATTGACTCTAAACTCTATATTGGGTCTACTAAAGTAATATTTCCCAAACTTTTCCAAGGGACGCTAGTGTTCCAAAAACTCTTTTAATAGATGTTCCATGGAAATGGCCTTCTGTAGCCAAAAAAATTTAAGGAATCAGTAGAGACTTGATTTCTCCTTCTCCTCCTGGAGAATCCACATGCCCATTAGCAGTCCTTTAGCATGTTAAATTCTCTGAGGGCTCCTCTAATCAAGAAGCCTAACTCCATTCATCCCTACATTATCAAAACTTACTTTATCACAGAATTATTTTAATGTTTCTCCAGAACATCAGCTGATAACCCTTAGAGCTCTGCTATTGGATGAGACATAGTTTTCACCTATTTTATTCAAGTTGAACCTATTTTTAACTTTACTTTGTAAAGAGAGGTGGGGGGGAGTATAGCCCTTCTTAGCTTCTATATGAAATAGTGGAAAACCAGAGGCCTAGGGGTCTTTGAAGGTATTAGTCAGGGAGAAGGCATCCCCTCCAGATGTGTGGAAATATGTGGTGTGTGTGTGTGTGTGTGTGTAAGACAGAAGAGGGGAGAATGATTGATTTTTTTTTCTTTGACCAACTTGGTTGAAGAAAATTTAAGAAATGTGTCTTTCAGCAGAGCCTACTGTTCTCCTCTTTGACCCATGTAGCTATTTGAGAAGGAAATAAGTGATTGGAATAAGTGATTGGGAAGTTTGGAATACTTTGGAAGTCTGGTTACCTTTTCACTTAATAGTTTGCTATGGAATTCTACTCTGCTATTAGAATGATATTACGGCATTTGCAGCCAAATGGATGGAGATGGAAAAAATTATGCTGAGTGAAATATCCAAAACTCAGAGACTCAAGGGTCGAATGTTTTCTCTCATATGTGGAAGCTAGAATACAATTGGAGACAGATTCAAAGTTGGCTAAGCTAATAATGACCTCAACATGGGTAAAGTTTTACACGAACAGAGGGAACCTTGCCTGTGACACTGGGGGATGCAGGAAGGGAGGCAGGGGAATGGGAATAGGAGGGATATCCAGAAATCTGGAGGGAGGGAGTAGGGGGGTTATCAACCCAGTGGGGAACCCTCAACATCCATGAGAAGCCCAAATAACATGGGGGTAAAATAGGGGAAACATGGGAACTCTGAGTTCTCCACACTCAAGAACTGACATCAGCCTTGGTTTGCTTTGTCAATATCCATGTGTTCATGGAATATGTAACAACAATTCCCTCCATTATGTAAGACTGTGTTGAATGAATAAAAAAATAGTTTGCTAGTCAGATATTTAGAAAGATTTACATGGTATATATTTTTTACAAATTAAAATGCAAGACATTTTTTGAGTCAGGTGCAGTGACACACACCTGTAATCCCAGCTACTAGGGAGAGCAAGATATATTCCCTATTCCTAAGTAGAATTTTCCTTAAATCTATTCCCTTGCCATTTTTTGTTATTTTCTTCTGAGTTAATCATTTGTAATTTAGGTATCTGTGTATTTGTAAAGAGAAGTACTCGTTTTCTTGTATATCCTTAAGTATTGTAATACATATAAGGAATGTTTTTAAAATTACTTGGGATTATTAAGTTAAAAGGCCCCATTCTCCTTGGAGTGCTGGGCTTCAGCAACTCATGCCTACTATGAGTGGGTGCTTAATGCTTCTCTGATGAATGACAAAATGCAATGCATTTTCTTTGGCTTTATCATTTGCTTATCTATCCATTCACTCATCTACTAAGGTTTTTTAAATAAATATGAAAGTCTTTTTTTCTTCAATTAAGATGTTACTAAAATCAATCATTTTAAAGTAAGCAATTCAGTGGTATTTAGTAATGTTGTACAACTCTCACCTCCTTCATGAGCCCCAAATAGAAACTCTTCTTCTGTTAAGCAGTCACTCCCAGTCTCCTTTCCCACAGCCCTGTCTCTATGGATTGACTTATTCTAGACATTTCATGTAAATAATAGCATGCAATACATGACTTTCTATGTTTGTCTTCTTTCATTTAATACTTTTTTGAGGTTCAGCATGTTATTGCATATATCAGTATTTCATTCCTGTTACGAATGCTATTATGACTTGAATAATATTTTATTGTATGTACTTATGACAATTTGTTTTTGTTTTTTGTGATACTGGGAATTGAGCCCAGGGTCTTTCACACTCTACCACTGAGCTACATCCCCAGATCTTTATTTTATTTCAAGACAGGGTCTTGCTAAGTTGCCCAGACTGGCCTTGAACTTGTGATCCTACTGCCTCAGCCTCCGAAATGGCTGGAATTATTGCATGCACTGCTGTGCCCAGTTCTCGTTGTGCTTTTGATTTGCATTTCTTTAATGACTGATGATGTTGAGCATCTTTTCATGCTCTTATTGGTGATTTGTATATTTTCTTTGGTGTCCTCAAGTTCTTTGGCTAATTTTTCATTCGGTTGTTAGTCTTTTGTTGTTGATCTCTATGATTTTTTTTTAAGAGAGAAGGACAGTGAGAGAGAGAGAGGGAGACAGAGAGAAACAATTTTTATTGAGTTTTTCACATGGTCTTTATTGCTCTGACAGTTAGTTGTGCACGTGGGTGCTGGGGTTTGAACCCATGTACTTGTGCACACCAGGCAAGCTCTGTGACCACTGAGCCACTGCTCCAGCCCAATCTCTGTGATTTTTAAATGAGCTCTGCATTTAGGCACTCAGAAGATTAGGAAAGAAGCAAAGAACAACTTCTCCCCTTTAAAGAGATCATTCATAGTATGGTGCACACTGAACATGTTGAGAATTGCGTTTTAGATTATTTTCATTAGTGCAATATGAAGCAAAGACAGTTCTGTATTTTTTTTTAAAGAAAGAGGGATAGTGAGAGAGGAGAAAGAAAGAGTCAATTTTATTTAGCTTTTCATGTGGACTTCATTGCTCTGACACCTTGTTGTATACATGATACTGGGGTATGAACCCACGTCCTTGTACATGCCAGGCAAGCACCATAATCGCTGACCCACTGCTCCAGCCCCATTTCCGTATTTTTAATGCTATTGGGGAGGCATTTGGTGCCCTTGTATGTTTATTTTCCTATAATTATCTTATACCACTTTTGTTATAAAAGGAGCTAAATGTAACTATTACCTTGTGTGTTCCTCATACATTTAAACAAGCATTTCAAGCTCCTAGACAGATTTTCTATTTCATCTCATCCTACTTACTAGTTGTCTTACATAACAGTTACCTGGGGGTAGGAACAACTGTTAAGTTTCTCTATTTGACTCTCTAAGAAATAATTTGAGATGTCTTATGTATTATCTTTGCTTTATTTTCAGAGATTTATGGAGAACAGCAGCATAATTGCTTGCTATAATGAACTGATTCAAATAGAACATGGGGAAGTTCGCTCGCAGTTCAAGTTACGGTAAGTAGCAAAACAAGGCTGTAGGTGCCAGGGGATTAACAATTCTTTAGAAAATCTTCTCTGTTAACAGGCTGATGTTCACAGGTTCACAGCTGAATCCCAGGGATTTTGAAACCATTAAACAGGTGATGGCAGCTGGCCAACAGCAGTGTCTAAACTGGGGGCCCACTGATTAATAAAATTGGAAACATTTCTTTCTTTTGACAACATTGTCCACTATTTATAGTAGTTTATTTTTGAGGGGGGGGACAGTGAGAGAGTGGGGAGGAGAAAGACAGAATCAATTTAATTTAGTTTTTCATGTGGCTTTCGTTGCTTCCACGCCTCATTGTTACGTGGTGCTGGGGTTTGAACCCATGTCCTTGCTCATGCTGGGCAAGCACTGTAACCATTGAGCCACCACTCCAGCCCCTATTTATAGCAGTTTTAAAATCCCAACCTAGGGAAATGCCTGTTTAATTTTTACATAGTTAGACCTATATGAGGAATAGCCTTTGAGGATTATTTTCTACTTCCTACTTTCAACATTTATAAATCCTGCTTGGATTCTTATAGTAGAAGCAAACCAATGGGGACATTTATTATGATAGCCTTAGTAATTGCTGTGTAGCCAGAATAGCAATTTCATGAACTCTGTTTTTGGCCTCACTATGCACAAAACATCTTTAAGAGATGGACCTGAGCTCTCTTTATGGATACCAGGTGCTTTAATAGCAGATTTCTCACTTGTTCTCAGTTCCAGGGCAGATTCTTTTGTGTCTGCTCCTGGCCAGATGCTGGGTGGTGGCATGTTCTGCATCTGGGCTCTCTTGGACTATCAGGATCTAAGTGTCTGCTGGGTTTTGTTCTGGCTTGCTCTTAGGACTCTGATTTCCTCAATCTGCCCACCTCAAGCTAGAGGGAAAATGCAGGTGGTTCTTCACCACCCTGCACCCCAAGAAGGGATAATCCCTCTTAGCTTCCTGGTATCCTACAGGAAAGTCCTAAAGGAAAGCCCTGCAGAGCTATTCTCTCTGGCCAACTGAGAGGTCACTGGTAGTATCATGTCCAGTGCAAAAGTAGCAAGATAGCATCTCCCTGTAATTATAACATATTTGTGTATGGGGGGAGGGTGCTGGAGATCAAAACCAGGGCCTAATGCTGGACAGGCAAGTATTCTGCCACTGAGCTCAGTTTCCCAGTCCTAACAATTTCACTTCTTGATTACTTAATTTGTATTCTAAGATGACACCTGCCTACACACTTTTTCCCCCAGTACTAGATATTGACCAGGGGTACTCTATAACTGAGCTACACCCCCAGCTCTATTTATTATTTTTTATTTGAGGCAAGGTCTCACAAGGTTGCCCAGGCTGACCTTAAATTTGTGATCCTCCTGCCTCAGCCTTCTAAGTAGCTGAGGTTACAAGCGTGTGTCACAGAGCCCAGCAACAAAACTGGGCAGAGAGAGGGACAGTGTGAGAGAGAGAGAGAGAGAGAGAGTTGATTTTTATTTAGTTTTTCATGTTACTTTTGTTGCGCCAACACTGCGTTGCATACATGGTGCTGGAGTTTGAATCCTCGTACTCATGCATGCCAGGCAAGCGCTGAGCCACCGCGCCAGCCCCAACAAAACCTTTTTAAACCTAACTCTCCTCTGTCCCTGGGAAGCAAAATAGATTGGCATAAACCTATAAAAGAAGGGGCCCCCTGAGTGCACCCTGATCTGAGAAGTTGCTTTCTGGTGAATTAAGAACTCTAAAGAATAAACTGTTAAGATAAATACTTTTTATTTGTTTTGGATGGAAAAATATTTTATTTATTTATTTTTATTTATTTTTTAAGGAGAGAAGGACAGTGAGAGAGAGAGAGAGAGAGAGAGAGAGAGAAACAACCTTTGTTGAGTTTTTCACATGGCTTTCGTTACTCTGACACTTGGTTGTGTATGTGGGTGCTGGGTCTTGAACCTGTGTACTTGCGCATGCTGGGCAAGCGTTATAACCGCCGAGCCACCACTCCAGCCTCTGGAAAAGTATTTTAAAAGAATGTCAAGCCAGTGGGAATTTAGATATTTGGGGAATTCTGATATTTCAAAGCTTTTGATGAAGAATATTGACAAAGACGTTTTGAATATTTAAGTGAATTAAATCCCTTGGTTTCTTTTTATCTGTATGTTTATTAACTTCAGAGAACTTCTTAGAATATTTCTAGAAAACCACATTGTCTTTACTTCAGTGATTTATGCTTTTAAATAATGTACATTAATTGTTTATATTCTTAAGGGTCTCTTTTGCTTTAATTGAGGGTAAAAAGTCTTAGTACTTTTATTTGAGATGTTTTTACAGTAAATAAAATTAGAAAAAGAGATTTCATTGTTGTTTAATTCTTTGTGGATTATCTCCAATAAAAAAAAAATGAACAGTCCAACACACTATAGCTCTGACAAGCAGTTCCCTCATTTCATTTTAGATGTTTTTCTGTTTTTTAGGGCAACATTAAATGTGATGGCACATGCTAGATTCCAGGAGGTGCCCTGATACAGTACACACCTACCCTAGTATCGGGATATCTCAGGGATGTGAGGGGCACCTTGTCCATTCCAGGAGGGACATGGGCCTGCCTAGCAATTTGAAATGAACTCACCTCCCAATACAAATGTATAAAGAAAAGACTTCAGGTTACTATGCTTATGAAATCTGCTTAGACCCAGGATGCTGGAAACTTCTCAAGGTTTCATCAGATTCAAACACTTGAAGCTTCTAACACTATATTAGTACCATAACTTTTCATCCCTCACTGCCTGAAACTGATTGGAGGAGTTTTACCCATTGCTGAGATCAAAATAAAAAGATTTAAGTTCTTTTTTTTTTTAAGAGATGGAGAGGAGGGGGAGAGAGAATCAATTTTATTTAGTTTTTCACATGGCTTTCATTGCTCCAACACTTTGTTGTGTATGTGGTGCTGGGGTTCGAACCTGCATCCTTGATCATCCTAGGCATGCACATAACTGCTGAGCCACCACTCAGCCCCAAGATTTAAGTTCTTAATACAAATCAGTGTGAAGCTGGTGAATGGACTTGACCCAGGAGAGGTGGCTTGCCTAACTCTCAGAACCTCTTACTTTTCTTTACCAGCATATGTACGCTGTTGTTTTCTGACTGTTTTTGCCTCTCTACTTTACCTAAGTTCTTGCCCTTTTAAGATATGTGCATATATATATACCTAGGCAAGGTTTGGATCTTCCAGGTCTGCCAGAAATGAAACCAGCAGATGCAAGGACAGTGACTCAGACCCTGACCTCCCTCCAGCTCTTTGGGGCATTCAAGGACATCTAGAGCATCTACCTGCACCCTGAGGCAGGCAAATGACTATGTCATTTGTTACAGACTGGGAAATGAGCTCTTTATTATACAATGCCAGAATAATTATAGTCTAATTATGTAATACTTTTCCCTACAATTCCGCCCCCAGCTTCAGCTAAATATGTATCATGACTGTCATTTTGCAAGGACACAACGTGTACAGCAGGATGATGTCAAGCGTTGATTGTAGACACTTCTGTCCACAGCATCATGTATGGTGAACATATTTGCTTCACCAAGAAAAAATAAAAGATCATACATGTCTGATCTGATCAAGCACAATATGTGGTCTGCTTTTAAGATTCCTTTATGGAGAATAACTTTTTAAAGGTGTAAGACCTAAATCGCATTCTTATGTACATTTGATGAATTACTCTGCTGAACAGAAGAATTCATGAAAGGCAGTGTCTAGGATAATCTGAGCTAAATGAGGACCATTTGTCTCCTCTAATGTTCTTTATCATGAAAAAACCTATTTTATCTAAAATAAAGATAATTATTTAGTTACTCATCAGGAGTTTCAGCTGATCCATGTATAGTGATGCAGTTCCAGCTGTTCTTTCATCATTAGTCCATCTAAGAGTTACACCCAAATTATCATGTTTATTTTACTCCATATCATAAGACACTCATAGTTCTCAGTTTTAGAAAGAATCAAAGGTTCTGTTGGGCAAAACTCTGTTCAGTGGAACCCTTCATTGCTCAGTATTAATAGACATTTGTAGAGCACTTTGTCCTCACATGGGCTCAGTGTGACAGCCACTGAGGTACAGGAGTGCAAGCAGAGCTGTGAGCACTTAAAACAGCCAACTCCTTCTGCACTGTTGTTCTGGACCATGCAGCAAGTCTGTGACCCCTTGCCCTGCCATCTCCACCTCCCCATGCATTCCAACCCTGCTCTGAATACACACCACCACCTTGCCCAGCCCTACCTTTCTTATAGGAGGCTGTGTGTGTGTGCGCGCAGGCAGGCGAGTTTACGTGTGTGTGCTCGTTGTTTTGGTAGCATCCAGATACAGTTCCTTTCAAAGAAATACAGATCACACATCCACCAGCCACGACTGACAGAGAATAACACTGGGAACCAGGGGCCTCTTGCCACCCCACATGTTGTTGGCTGTGCTGGAGAAGAATCAGGTATCCAGGTTTTCTGAATTGTGCCCTTTGTACTCCATCGTAACACCACATTCTTCACTCTTTTTAACCTGGCCTCCTGTGATGTTTGCCTTTTCCCTCCAAATCTTCAAGGCCCTTAAGAAGGTGCAGTGGTGCATACCTTAATACCAGGTACACAGGATGCAAGTACAAGGCCAGCCTAGGAAACTTAGTGATACCCTGTTTCAACAAAAATAAATAAATAAATATATATATATATATATATATATATATATATATATATCATAAATAAATTAAAAAGGGCTGGGGAGCACTGGGTGCTGGGGCACATGCCTATAACATCAGCAGCTCAGGAGGCTGAGATAGGAGGATCCTAAGTTCAGACTGAGCAACTTAGAAAACACTACGCAACTTAGCAAGACCCTGTCTCAAAATAAAGAAAAAATAATAAAATTAAGAGAGCTGGGTCTGTGTCTCAGTGGTAGAGTACCCCTGGGTTTAATCCCCCATGCTAGGGAGGAAAAAAATATGCAGGGGAAATAATTATATTGCCCATACTACCTGGATTTCTGCACCCAGAGTACCTTCTTTTCCTTTATTTGTTTTTCCAATTTTCCAACTTCTTAACCTGAAGGATAAAAACAAAGACATTTGAGATGCAGTTACATGGTGCCCAAGAACAGAAAATTAATAAAGCTGAGGTTCTTCTGCTTGAAGAGTATGAATAATTAATACAGGCAATTAAGTCCTCAAACTCTAGGAACATGACTCAGATTGATTACCCCATTTTTACTGCAGGTTTATTTAAATAGAGCCATCAACCAAAAGAGTTTGAAAGTGTGCATAAACTCTGCAGCCCCGTGTTTGTCATGGTGGAGGGAGGAGGGAGAATAATACATTGCTCCTAAGAGTATCTTTTCACATCGACTCTTCGTATAAGATTTGCTGTGTCCTATTGGGCATTTTGCCTATTGAAGATTTTATGCTTTGTGGATAATCATAAGATGAATATTTAATAGAAATGTTCTAGGGGTTAGATCTAAGATCCTATAGAAAGGCCACCACTTGAATCGATAAAATGATAATAGTTTGAATTACCTGTTTATATACTTAATTGAGACATGCAGGTACCTTAGAGAAAATACTTTAGCAAGAGATGAATTTGTCATTTGATAAAATGTGTTAATTAGAACTTAATTATCCAGCTCTCCAAGTTGACAAATTAGCCCACACAGAGTGGGTTTCTCCCTGTGTAACTTCTGAAAGGCAGTTATTGCCCAGAAATGCTTTCCTGTGGTGCTGAGGTTGGTTCTGGAGCAGGTGCCTTGGAAGTCCCTTTGCTAAGGCTGACTCTTTCTGCCTCTCAAGAGGTAGCACAGCAATGATGTTGGTGATGGTCTTAAGCTTCCTCTTTTTTTTTTTTCCTAACTTTAAATGACTGTTTACAAATGCAGTGCTGGTGGACAGTAACCAGTTCAAATTAGGTGACTGGAGCAACTGAAATAAGAAATAGTCTGCACCACTGGGGAATTTCAGTCAAGTTAGGCTGTTCCTGTCCTGCTCTGCTCACCCATATCATGGTTAATTGTTTTGCTTACTGTCACACACTGATATCCTCGTCTCTGCAACCATAGAAACACACTCCATCGGTGGACTGAAATTCTTCACTCCGCATGCATGTTATCTTACTCTTACTCAATGCAGTTCTTGGTCTGACATTTCAGCTATACTCATGAGAAAAGATGGGTTATGATTCATTTTTCTTTTCACCAAAGGTTTTTGAAAGCCTTAGAGAACAAAGAAATATTACTGTGTGATCCTACCAATAACAACAGCTACCATATATTGAATTCTTACACAGTATAGTCCCAGCACGTTGAGATATGCCTCGTATAAATCATCCTTTCTCATCCTGACAAAAACCTGTGAAATACATCATTACACTCATTTTATAGATGAGGAAACCAAGGGCCAACAAAGATGAAAATTTGCACAAGATTCCATAACTGGAAAAATGCAGAGCCAGACTTCACTCAGAGCTCTCTGCCTTTTTCCTTGTAAACAGATCAAAACAGTGCAGCAAAGTTAGACGCCTTGACGAGTGGAAGCATAACATTGAAAGAGTTTGTTTCATAAGAAAAGAAATATCAATCCAGTAAATCAACATTTTTTGTTTTATTTTTGTGAAGTGTAAGAAAGGTTTGCTGGGATTCTTTAGACAGTCAGTATAAATAACAGAACTCTAGCTACGTACTTGCTGTGTTGGATGGTAAATAACTTGCTGTAGTTAGAGTTGCTCTATATGGGGAAGTTAGTTAAAATTATAACCACAAATTGAGAGTCTGGTTTCACATATCTCAAATACAAAGGGAAGGTCACCAGGAGAAGCACTACTTGTAAGGTGCACAGGTATAAAGAACTGAGCAAGGGGGCTGGAGCAGTGGCTCAGCAGTTACGGCACTTGCCTGGCATGCGTGAGTACACGAGTTCAAACCCCAGCACCACGTACACAGCCTAAGTGTCTGAGGAATGAGGGTCACATGAAAAATTAAATAAAAATTGCTTCTCTCTGTTTTTCTTCTCTCCCTCACTGTCCCCTCTTTCTTAAAAAAAAAAAAAAAAAAGAACTGAGCAAGGGGTCCCTGCCCTGTCTGCCTTTCCTCACACCAGTGAGTACGGATGGAAACAAAGGAACATGGCACAAGTTTAAAAAGAAGGGGGAAAATGTTTCTGTGTCTGTTCCAAAAGGCCAGAATGCTCCAGATCCAATTTGGGCCTAAGTAGGTTTTCCTAATTGATGGGGACTTGCCTTCTGCATGGCCACAACTGTGAAGGAAGTGGAACATCATTGATGGAGAACACATGGGACTTTCAGGACAGTCTCATCTGCACCCTTATTCTCTTGTGTCAGTGTTGAAGTTTCATTCAGCATTTTAACAGTACAGATTTTGCTGAATTACAGTTCTTCTTTTTGAATCGTAAATAGATATATCTGCTTGTGTTTATGCATTTAGCTTGAAAAAGTACTTTTTTTCAAACATATTAATAACTACCCCCATTTGTTTGGGCTGCTATTAACAATATACCTGAAGTTGGTTAATTTATAAATAACAAAAATTTAATGCTCATAATTCTGGAGGCCAGGAAGTCTAAGATCAAGGGACTAGCAGGTTAAGTGTCTGGTGAGAGCTGGTTCCTCCTAGGTGTCACCTTCCAAGTCTTTTATGGTAGAAGGAACTAAAACCTCTTTTATAAGGGCACTAATCCCATTCACAAGGGTGGAGCCCTCATGACATAGTCAGTTCCCATAAGCTCCACCTGTTAATATCGCATGGAGCATTCGATTCCAACATAGGAATTTTGAGGGGACACTAACATTCAGACCACAGCAATAACAAAAAGTACATGGTTCTAATGAATCTGTGATCCATTTACTTTGTTAAATTAAGGGATAAAATGTGAATGGTTTTTATAGAGGAACTAACATCAATCCTTTTGCATCTTTCAGAGCCTGTAACTCAGTGTTTACAGCACTAGACCACTGTCATGAAGCCATAGAAATCACAAGTGATGACCACGTGATTCAGGTATGGCAAGAAACATTTTGTATCAGTAGATGTCAAATAGAACCTTTCAAGTTTAAGCCACCCTTTTCCAAGTACTTTCTCATAATTTTCCTGTATTAGCACATTTTCTTTGAAGAAAGGATTATCAAAGTATACAAAGATACTACAGACTTACACTAAGAATTAGACATTCAATAAATAATAAAATTGTTAATTCAAATGGGAACCTGTGATTTCTTTGACGGTGACAGGGTAAACTCTTTGGGCCATCTGTCCAGATAGTATTAAAATAGAAGTAAATCAGAATCCAAGGGCAAGTTCTTATAAATGCCTATAGGAACTGATTATTTTCAGAGCTACTCCTTTATTTGCCAGCAAATGGTATCCTAATTTTAAAGCACTCTTATGCTAATGTCATCTTCCTAAGAAAACATGTGTAGCAGATAAAGCTTTACTGAAATGAGGTGTTCTTACTGTAATTATTGGAAAGGAGAACACTTACCCTCAGAAAGCACTGTGAAATGTAGCCGTTCCACTAACTGGTGCTGGCCTGTCTGCAGCAGGTTTGCAGTGTCACTGTGTGAAGAGCACTTGCTGTCATCAGTGGAGCACCAAAAACCGTGGTCACCACACAGTGGCCCCCACGGCAGGAGCTTCACCTTGGCCTCCTCTGAAGCCCCCAGTGCGTACACAGACACACCTTGCCTCATACCAGGTCAATAACATCAGCGACCCTCCGTGCCTAGGCCTGTCATCAGCACTTCCATTAGGTTGTCTAATTTCCATTTATTGACACCATGAAAAAGACAGAATGTCCCTGCAGTTCAGATGAAAACACTGGGGCCTAGGTCCAGCAACATCAAGGAACTTATCCAAGGAAAGCCAGAAATAAGCATTAAAACCAAAATAGGAGGCTACTTCTTTCTGACTCTAAAGCCTTCCTACCTGGTTGCCTGTTTGGCTGTATTTTTAGACTTTATTTTTCTTGCTGCCCCTTGAAATGGATCTGATGGCTTCCTCATGCTACTGACTGTTCATGGCTCACTGACCCACAGCTCTACCTCCTGGACCACAGAGAAGGCCAGACATATTTCTATTAAAGACCAAGCCCAAGTCCCACATCTCCCTCACTTGTGTCCAGACTGGAGCAATCAATTCTATTTGTGAAGCACCTCCCTGTTTTATTGGCTGTGATTTCAGTAATGACAAGAAGGGACTCCCTGCCCTCTGCACGCCTTTCCCAATTGTAATCTAACTGACAGCAATTGCATTTAGTAAGCCCTATCCCTGCGAGAGTTAATATGGTGACGGTGTTCCATTGTGGTAGAAATCACCAGCCAGCCTCTACCAGAAACAGCCCTGTGAGGACCCTTGACGCCTAGAAAGGGGAGGTGGAGGGAAAGGTGCTGCACTGAAAGGGAGACTTGGATTCTGAAATAAGACTTTACTTCCCTGAGGGAAAATCTGTATGTCACTGTTAAGATGTACCAGCAATCTGAAGTATAAAGCTTGAAGCAAGATGAAGAAGAGGGAAGTCGAATAGAGAATGTTTGCGGAAGGGAGGTTCTGAAATAACCCTGTGCTGTAGAATTTGAGGATGAGTCATCATACACAGCATATTTCATACGCGTTCTTACTTGGCACCAGCATTCCTCTCAGGGCACTGCCCTTTTGTGAGTACAGCTTTTCAGCAGTTAGGTAGTAGTACTTAAAATGTAAAACAATATCTGTTCTCTATCCATCCCCGCCTTCCTTCTTGCTTCTGTCTTTTAAAGCTATATTTTCTTCCTAACACTTATATGGCAGAATTCTAAGCATTTTAAGTGTGTTCGTTTATTCCTTTAAATAATCCTTTGAGGGACTGAAATGGTGGCTTGGCAGTTACGGCACTTGCCTGTCATGTGCAAGTACATGGGTTCAAACCCCAGCATTCATGTACACAACTAAGTGTCAGAGCAACGAAGGCCATGTGAAAAGCTCAATAAAAATTGATTCTCTCTGCCCCCCCCCAATGTCCTTCTCTCTCTTTAAAAATAAAACAACAATCATTTGAGTCAGGTACTACTATTGTACCCATTTTACAGATGAGGAAATAGAAGCCCAATGAAGTTAAGTAATTTCCCCATAATTATGTAGCTGGTAATTGGCAGAGCCAGGATTTGAACTTTAATGCCTTTCTAGGATCATGCTCTGGTGTACTTTGGAGGTTATAGAGGCCCTGGTGCAAAAAAAGGGCTGTGACTTCCACCCATTTTTACAACCTAATGGGGAAAGCATACACCCAAACACACACACACACACACACACACGAAAATATACAACACCATAGCCAATAAACAAGGAGAACAATACATTCTTTAATATTATCTATTTACTCATCAAGTATTTACTAAATAGCCCTGGGTATCCAAAGGTTACTCCCAAAATAGCCTTTTTCCTTGAGGATTTTAATGCTCAATGGGAGAGAGAAATCAAAAATATTTAAATTCAGCATAATAAAGACACTAAAAGTCTGCACAGGAGTCAGTGAGAGCTTTTACGAGTGGCACCACCTGAGATGGGGCAGAGGTCAAGGAAAACCCAGCTCTCCGTCTTCTGGGTATTTTCCCAGAAGAGCTAGAATCAGCACATTACAGTGACAAAGCCAAATCAATGTTCATAGCAGCTTAATTTACTATAGCTAAATTATGGAACCAATCCAGGTGCCCCTCACTGGATGAATGGATCCAAAATCTCTGATATATATACAATGGAGTTCTACTACTCAGCTATTAGAAATAATGATATTGTAGCCTTTGAAGGTAATTGGATGGCAATGGAAGAAGTCATACTGAGCGAAGTTAGCCAAAGATTCAAGGGTTAAATGTTTTCCCTTGTTTGTAGAGGATAGAGCTAAACCCAAGATTGGGTGAGAGGTAGTCAAGTTCATGTATTAGACTCACCAAGGGCATAGCAACACATAATCTAGGGGAACCAAAGACATGTAGGAGGAAGGGGGAGAGAGAGAGGCAGGTGGATGGGAGAGGGAGGGAAGACAGGGAGGGATCTAGGGAGACAATCAACAATGTAGCATAATCTTTATCCCCCCCAGAAGTCAAATAATACTTATGCAATAATTTAATTATGGAAAATTATATATATATGTATATATATATAATAGAGAGAGAGAGAGACATTTATGTCTGTTATAGAGGTGTAATATAGAAGAATCAAGAAACTAAGGTGTGGGGGAACTGGTTTAGGATCAAATGCATATCATATTGTTACTTTATATGCATTTAGCATAACAACTAAACTCCTTAATAAAAAAATTATATATTCTGTTTATGCACATATGCATATGTAACAATAAATCCCATCATTATGTACAACTATGATGGACCAATAAAATGTGGAAAAAGTAAAATAGATTATGATAAAAACCTTAATGATGCAGTAACAGTCACTCATGTGAAAAATATTAAATTAATGGGCAGGACAATTAAAAACAGGAGTGGCACCACCTGAGATTGGGCAGAGATCAAGGACGGGTTCTGAGAAGGATAAGTTGGAGTTGGTGAGGCAGAGATGAGGAAGAGCATTCTAAGCAGACAGAGCTTGTAGGGGAAGGTCCAGAGAGGAGGAACATGCGCACATGGCCCACCAGCCTGCAGGGGTGGGCCGGGGGCCTTGGGGTCATGCTGGGAACCATGACCTGCACTGCTCAGGGAAATCAGTGCTGCTCTGTGCAAGTTGCAGGGCCAGGAGTCTGGAGAGCCATGAAGACAACACCAAGGACTCTTCCTCTTCAACCACCCCCACAGGGCCTGATGGCCGGAGCATCCTCCCGACCCCTGCAACTGCTGGTGCTAATTGTGTTAATAGAAGCCATGTTCCCAAGGGATTAGCTCTCCAGGTGTCCTTGCATCACCTGATTCATGACTGCTCTTATCCCAGTTGAGGGCAAGAGTGATTACAGTTGGTGAGACTATTTCTGAAGCAGCAGATGAATGGAAATTGTACCCAAAGAAATCTGTGACCCAGGTGCAGCATGCTCACATTTTCCCCACATTCTGTGTCACTTGTCCCCTCCACTCAGCTTCTCATCTGGTGACTGTGCTCCTTGAAAAGAAATTAGTGAATGAGGACAGGAACCTGAGTCAGTCTGTTAAGGCAATAGCTCTAAATTCCTGGACCCTCCCCTGCAGAACTTTGGAAGGAGTCCTCTGAGTCTGCTGACCCGGAACTGAGTTTTAGGGATGCTTTCTTCTCACCTGCCCCAAACCCAGTACCCAAGGGGCAGCTTCCTATGCCATTTAACTGATTTATTATACAGATTAGGTCAAAAGTGGTCCCAACCATAGCTTGATTAATAGATTGTGGGAAGTGAAAAGTGACATCTAATTGCTGCCTTACAGAGGTATGACTATTATAAGCCACCATCCATTGAACTGAGCTATTATGTACTTATTTATTTATTTTGCAGTGCTGGGGATCAAACCCAGGACCTTACACATGTTAGTGCTTTACCACTGAGCCACATCCCCAGCCCTGTTTTTATTTGTGTGTTCTTTTTTCTTATTTCCTGGAGTAGTGGGTGGTGAAAGAGGCCCACCAAAGTCCAGAACTGCTAGATGAGGGCTTCCCGTTCTTTTCCTGCTAAGGAGTTTCTTCTGATTTCCCACAGGGGACCAGGATAGCAAGTGAATGAATAAATTGCTGCCCTGGAGGGAGGCTACTAGTCCAGGGAACTAGGGACCTAATGGTACCTTTATTAAAAGCAATTGTCCAGGGACTAGAGCTGTGGCTCAGCGGTTACAGGGCTTGCCCAGCATGCACAAGTACGTGAGTTCAAACCCCAGCACCACGTACACAACAAAGTGTCAGAGCAATGAAAGCCACATGAAAAACTTAATAAAATTGATTCTCTCTTTCTCACTGTCCCTCTTTCTTAAAAAGAAAGAAAGAAAGCAAACAAGCAGTAGTCCAGGGCATTTCTTGCTTGATACTCCTATGTCCTAGCAAATGTGCCTTTGGGGCACACTGATAAGTACCCTCCTCCTGTTAACAGTATGTCAACCCAGCCTTTGAGAGGATGATGGGCTATCACAAAGGGGAGCTGCTGGGGAAAGAACTTGCCGACCTGCCCAAGAGCGATAAGAACCGGGCAGACCTTCTGGACACCATCAATACGTGCATCAAGAAGGGCAAGGTGGGTGGAGCCAGCGGAACCACTTCACTAACCCCTCCCCAGTGTTGTTGTTTTGTTGTGTGTGTGTGTGAGTTTTTATGTCCCATCCTTAATATTGGCTTCTTTAATAATGTCATAATTAAGAGAAGATCTTTAACAGTTGCAGAATGAGCCGAGCATTAGTTAATTGGGGGTCTCCGGTGAATAAGGTGGGAATCATGATGATACAGCAGCTGGTTTTGTGAAAGGACACTTCATCTGCATCATGAATACACCCCAGAATACCCTGTCTCTCTGAACCACCCAGAGAGCTGTTGTGTTTTTCCGTTTATCAGTGTTTGGGGACTAAAAGGACTTAATATGAGTCTTGATGAGTTGGCTCCTTTTTATCAGTTTTTGTTTTTCTGCTCTTTTTATTCATCACTACTCAATATCTAGGAGTAGCTTGCTTCTTCCTTCCCCACCTGGCTTCCATTTCACCCAGGTGGAAGATGGCATGGTGGAAATGTGCAGGAATTTCCTTGAGGAGTGCTGGCCCTCAGAGATGGGCTGTCTGTATGCTTTCTTCTAAGCATTCCAAATGCTCCCTTGCTTGTTATTTCTTTCATCTTCCTTTCTCTTCTATGTATCAGTCCGGTAATCACTGTCTTCATTGAATAGGGAGAGCATTTTATAGGGATAAAATGAGTTTGGATTATATGAGGGCCAAAATTACTTTTTATTTTATTTTTTCAAGAGAGAAGGACAGTGAGCGGGGGAAGAGAGAGAGAGAGGGAGACATAGAGAATCAATTTTTATTGAGTTTTTTCATATGAGTTTTGTGGCTCTGACCCTTAGTTGTGTACGTGGGTGCTGGGGTTTGAACCCGTGTATCTGTGCATGCCAGGCAAGCGCCGTAACCGCTGAGCCACTGCTCCAGCCCCCCAAAATTACTTTTTAAAAGCAGTTGGAACAACAAGACTTGAAAAGGAAATAGGAAGTTATAAAGTACTCCAGAAAGTTTTTACCAAAAGAATCCAACCATAGGTCTGGTGATCCTAGTAGGCACACTCATTAGCCACCTTGTATGTGAGAGGGGGACAAGAAACTGATTTAACCTCTCCCTTCCAGAATTAGTGAAGGTGCCCCAGAGTTCCCCCGAAGTCTTTATCCAAACCAGATACACAGGGTCCAGAGACAGCAGGAACCTTCATACTCCCCTTGGCATCATCTGTGGAAACTGTGAGGATCCAGCATTGATCCAGAGGAGTCTTGGCTGGAAGGTCACTGGGATGTGAGGAAGCTAGGGGCTTCAGGGATGGTTAAAAGATCCAAATTTATAACTAGATCCTTCACTTACTGGTATGGGCAAGTCAGTGAGAATCTCAGCACCTCATTTGTCCATCTGTAAACAAGGATGATAATATTAAGCTCACAGGTTGTTCTGAAGACGTTGAGAGTGACTTCCCAAACCTGGTGCCATGGAACCCCTAGGGCTGATTGTACAAATTCCACCCACTGCTCAAGTGTCCTGGGACTCAGGACAAGCAGCGGGGCAGTGACCATGTTGGTCTCCTGGTTTTGTCTTTATGTATTGTAACCAGGACTGCATTGCAGCAAGTGCAACAATATAGCAGAGTTTTGTAAAGTGTAACAAAACTGTGGGAACTTTCTCATGGCCTGCTAAGAACCTCTGTAGGAGAAGCTATGCACCTCAACGGAAGGATTTTAAGAGTTCTCTTTGTCCATGTAGGAGTGGCAGGGGGTTTACTATGCCAGACGGAAATCCGGGGACAGCATCCAACAGCATGTGAAGATCACCCCAGTGATTGGCCAAGGAGGGTGAGAGCAAATTCTTCAACTCTTTCAGCTGAAGAAAGGACTTAGGGCCCTGCTGGGCATTGGATTTGCACATTTAAATGCCAGTGTAACCCTTAGGTCCACACAAGCCACCAGGGTTATGCCAGATATTGTATGTATCAAGGGCACCTCCCCTGGACCAGCAGCAAACTTTGGGTGTGGTTTCCCTACTCTCTCCTGGTCATGTCCTTTGTAAGCATTGCCCACTTTTCCCACTGTCCATGCCCACCTGATCACGTGGGCATTATTCCTAATATCCTCTGAGTGGACTTGATGTCTGGGCTGTCCCTTCCCCTTAATGACAACCAGAGTTGCCAATCTCAGCCCACAGAGAGCCAAACTTCTTTTCTTCTTGAGGCCCCAGTTCTTTGATGTTTCTCTCCAGACTGACTCTGAGCTTAGGGGTGAAACAGCCCTAGAGACTTGCTGACTTGGGAGAGAAAAGTGTCCAATCAGGAGCTGAGGGCATCTAATTCCATGGAACCTCAGATTACCAGAGAAGCCTGTGGAGAGATAAGGAAACTATGCAATTCCTTCTCCTTCTCCCAGTTAAATTTTGTGAAGAGGTTCACCAAGATAAACAGGACCACTGACGGTATTTCACTAATCATTCTTTATGAACTAGCTTGAAGGTTAACACTAGCATGATTAAGTTTTATAAGGGACATGGGACATGAGACAGTTTGGAAGGAATCATGATAGCTGTTATCATGCCAAAACTGGAACCAGAAAGTGCCATGTATGACTCTCAGACTACCAGAGTTCCTTGCAAATTGTTATGTGATTAGAAAGCTAGGTATTCCATAAACTCAGCAGTGTTTGTAGATTGCTTCCCCTTCAATTTTATTTGTTTGGTTAGTTCAAAATTTGTTCTGTCTGTTCAGAGACCACCACCTGGTATTTCATGCCATTTTGTAATTTCTGTCTGCCTTCTGGCTTGACTCTGGAGGTTGTGGACACTGACAGGCCCCTAATCAAGGGTTCCCAGCCATGGGGAAGAGGCTGCCTCCAGGCATTCCTCCTGGCCGCGGTGTGGCCATTATAAGCAGCCATCAGTGCACAGAGCCACAGGTGGAAGATAACGCCCACGGCTGTCATGTTGCTTCTATCACCATCCTTAGACCATCTTCTCAGAAAGTCGAAGCTAAGAATCACTTTGTATGTATGACCAGAATCACTGGGTAACCAAAGCACAGGAGACATGCTATTGCCTGGTAATTGCTGTCAGAATAAATTTTTTTTCTGATTTGACAGATGACAGAAGAAATTCTTTTATCCAGTGACAATTTCCAGTGATATTTTCCCTAATTGTAGACAGTGAACTCTCAGAGGATATTCTGAGTAAAAGGAGGGAAATTTTACATCTTCCTATTTGAAATGTATTATAGAATAACCAGTATTTTTTATACTTTCTTCAGAATCACCTGGAGAAAAGTAAACCAGAGAGAGAGAGAGACAGAGACAGAGAAATGGAGGAAGAATGCCCCAGGTTCTGTAGGATGCAAAGTCTGAATACTCTCTAGATTTCATGGCTTTATTCTTAGTAGAAAAGCTACCCTGAGTTGATTTTTTTTTCTTGCACAGGGCTGGGATACCTGTCATCTTTTGCCTGGTTTCCCATGTGGCTGTGAGCAAGACCACAGGTTGAGTTTCAGAGTTCTGTTCATGACCTTGAAATAGGAGGATTTTTCTCTGCTTCAAAAATGCCATCATTGTGACAACCATAGTGTGAAAGAATATGGAATATTTAATGTAAAAACAGCAACCATGAAATTTGGTCATTGTCCAAATGAGTCTTTAGCTTTTTATATAAGCAATAAAATTATTCTTGTCAACTGAATTAAAGCCAATATATCTGCAGTAGCATTTCACCCTATCACTGAAGGTATCTTGGTGCCAGATGTCAGGAGGCCATTGCAAAATGAAGTACCCATTAGGAAGTTGTTTCTGAGCAGCTAGAATGACCAGGGGGCTCGTTTTTGAAGGCATGTGTGGGCCCAGGTTGGAAAGTGTGTTTCCTGTGGCTTGGTTTTTGTTTGAATTCTAAATGTGCCCTAGACCCTGGAGTTTTGCTTTAAGAAGATGACTCTGTTGATGTTTTCATTTGTTGACTTGTTGAATCCTCTCCTGTCTGACTCACTAATAACCGATTATTTATGTTATTAGGAAAATTAGGCATTTTGTCTCCCTCAAGAAGCTGTGTTGTACCACTGACAATAACAAGCAGGTACAGTATTCAGCTTCCTCCGTTTGCTCGTCAGCTTGGCCATGCGTTACACTCTCACCACTATTCTCTGCTTGTCTTTTTCCATATCTCATTACTGTTGCCAGTTAAGAAGGTTTATGAGAAAATTAGATGCCTCTGACAGACTTTTTTTTTCTTTTTCCAAATTCCCCTACAACCATATCTTACTTTATTGGTACTGCAAATCAGTTATGCTGGGCCTTGTGCCTGACTGTCTGGGCTGATGTATTTTATGATATCAAATTCTTCTTCCAAACAACAAAAAAAGTTCTGTTTCCGATCTTTTTAAAAATTTTATTAAGGATTTGTTCTTAAACCAGAATTATCTCTATATCGCCCACACCCCAGTTTCTTGAATTATTCTATATTTCACCCCTACAAGCAATATAAATGTTTAGATTGTGAATTTTCCAGAATCAAATGATTGCATAAGTATTATTTGGATTCTCAGGGTGGTAAAGAGTGTGCTACGTTGTTAACTGTCTTCCTGTCTGTTTCCTATCTTAATCCTGTAAACAAATGTAAAATATATTTTCACTCAAGCATTTTACTGCTACAAATGGTCAGAAATAAGAATAATTCCAAATTAGTACTTACCATTCTTACCTTCATATCATATAGAGCAAAACATTTGAATAATATCTTCTAAAATAACAATTTTAGTATGTTGCTACATTTAGGAACTTTTAAAGGCAGTTTGTTCAGAGGGAGCACCCTGGATAGAGGTATTTTTTCCTATTTGTTTTATACTTTTACTACTGGATCATTGTAGATTTGCACCTCATGCTTTATAATTTGTTGATTAAAGGTACATAACAAACATAATTGCCAATATAGTTTTGAAAATTTATAAAGCAGCTTTGGATGAAGATTTTTAAAGGAGGGACAATGTTAATAAGGATTTTAGGGGCATCTGGTGGGGAATTCATAGCATTCATGAGAGGTAGAGACTTGTGGAGTGCAGGATGCGGTGAAGCCCGGTCCTGTGAGGAGGTGTACCTGAGCTGGGAGACTGGAGCCGCCTGGGCTCCTTCCAGTAGGAAGAAGCTCTAGAGGGAGGGTGGGACTGGTCAGCTGGTGCTTGAGGGCATAAACACTACCCATGGCCATGGACTTGTTCATAAGGTTTAGCCCAACCCAAAATGCTTCCTTCGGCATTGAGAATTTAATCTGGAATCAGGAAATTTTTCAGTTAATGCCATAAAGTCACATCGAGAGGCAAATCCTTGGAGACCTCTGAGAAAGGAAGGGAATGACTTTCTTATAGGGAAAAGAAAAATTCTTCACACAGCCTCATCGAGATATGCTAGGAGGAGGAAGGAGGTCTGCATGAGAGGTGACACAGGGGAGGGAGGGAGGACAGGCAATCCTGGCCTGTCTTTCACTGGACACAAGGAGTGCACACCATTGTTTCTGGGCTGTGATCCACAGTGAAGGACACGGACCTACTCGGCCCATGAATTCCACCTCACT
Source organism: Aplodontia rufa (assembly GCA_004027875.1). Classification (NCBI taxonomy): domain Eukaryota; kingdom Metazoa; phylum Chordata; class Mammalia; order Rodentia; family Aplodontiidae; genus Aplodontia; species Aplodontia rufa. The sequence goes on along the minus strand of PVKS010007238.1, from coordinate 37,048 downwards.
CCCCCTCCTCCCTCTCACACCTAATGAATGGGGCTTCCAATCTCCTTGTCACTAGTCTCCCTGCAACTTCACGTGTCCAATTTGTACTAGTCCTTCCCGGTTCAGCCCGAGAAATGTCAAGAACCTCTAGCTCCCCAAAGCAGCTCCCTTGCTTTATATCCTCCCCCGCCCACACACACCGTTATTCATAGCCCTCCCTTCTCCAGGAGGGTCACCAGTCTTTGTGTGCCCAGTTGCTTGGCACATAGTAGGCCCTCAACACGTTGGTTAGCTTGACTGAAATGAAGAGTCCCAGCCTTGGACTCCTGCCAGCTATAAACTCTTCTTGCCACAGAGGGAGAGCAGACAAGCCATTAGCACAGGACTTCAGGATGCAGAAGCGAGGGACCACCTCTTCTTTCTGCAGCTCTAAATAGAAACGCCTTTACTGCCATGAATCAGCTGCTGTTCTGAGAAGAGCAGAAACACAGCTCAGATACCCTGAGCCATTGACGTCACCTAATGGTGCTGCACAGGCCTAGAGAGACTCTTAGATTTTCCAATAATAAAGCATTTTTATCCTCCTGGCTGGCTGCAGTGCTTTTCCTCCTCATCGAAGGAGGCTGGAAAGCATGGCCACGGGCTCTGTGCCGGGGAGGGCTCCCTGGATGAGGACCGGCCTGTCTGCGGGCGTTCCGGTGGTGCTGCTTTCTGGGGTTTAACTCTGACGTCAAAATCGACCTATGGGTTTGCATTTTAACAAGGAACAAAATTGAAAGCCAGGCAGCTGACTACTGGTGGTGTTTGTCATCGGTAAGGATTCCTTTTCCTCTGTCAGCCCTGTAGCTGTTGGCCAAGAGACTGGAAAGGCTTAGCGAGGTTTGTCTGCTATAAACATTGTCTCCCCACGACACACACTTTCTTCCCAGATGTGTACAAAACACCTGCTTTGTCCTGGCACCAGGAACGCAGAGTCTTGGCCTCAGAAGTCATGAGGATCATGGATAAACAAACAGGGTCAATAACAAAACATAACACAGGGGAAGAGCCAACTGGTTGGTGGAGAGCACAAAACCCGGGTATGAGGCCGGCGAAGGGTTTCTGAGGTATCATCTAGGACAAGGGCTACAAGCTGCAGCCTCCAGACCAGAGGTGGCCTGTTTTAGACATACAGCTTTATTGGAGCACAGCCACGCTGTCTGCGGCTGCTGTCACATCACAACAGCAGAGCAAAACAGTTACAACAGAGACCACATGGCCTGCAAAGCCAAGCACATTAACTGGCTTTTTACAGATAATTTCTAGAAGATAATTATCTTTCTTGAATTTCCTACTTTCTTGGGCTAGTAATACCCCAGATCCTCAAGAATCCCCCCTCCCCCGACCATGGCACACGTACTTTTCTGGCACCTTTTGTCTTCATGTCAACCCGGTGTCCTGTCTCAAAGCCTGTCCCAATCCCTTTACACTGGCATCCTAAGGATGTGAGAACACAGGTCCCCAGAGGCCTTGGTCATTTCACAAGGTCAAAATTCAAATTCAGATATATAATGAAAACTATGAAATTTCAGGGATTTTAGCCATGATCCAAGAGTCAGACTGCACAAGGATAAGGAGGTGTCCAGAACCCCAGCCTTCTATCAGGCCCTCCTAAGCCAGCTCAGAACCTGAACAAGGGGAACCAGTGCAGCAGAAGGGCCTCCTTGCTGCCACCCCTACAGAGCCCACCCCCAGCATGGTTGCACAAGCATCCCTCAGTCTTACTTCCTCCTCCACGCCTTGGCCATGAGAGTATCAGAGGCACAACAGTCCTGAAAGTCAATGTGCTGGTGGCAGGCCTACAGCCTGTGGGAAAGACCATGGGCAGTCAATAGGCAGAGGAGGACAGGGCTGCAGTTGGGAGATGGACTGATCCCTCTTCTCATGGAAGGGTGACACACAGGGCCATGGAGAAGCCCTCAGGGAGCTGCAGGTGTCTCCTATCCTATAAGAGGAAGCAGTTCTTGTGCAAAGTCAGGGAGCATAGGCCACAAGATGAGCCGCTCCAGGAAAGATGACCCCCCATTCCATTCCACAGTTGGGGGGAGATATACACAGGGGAAGTATGTTCCCAGGCTCTGAGAAAACTTTCTGTTTCCTGGCTACTCAAGGATCCATGATAACAGCTGAATGGCAGCAAAATGAGACTAGTCTGATCTGATTTTGTACAGGGCTTTCCAGAGCTAGAAAGTGGGGGCCCTGCTTTTGAAACTCCATTGACCCTCTCCTCAACCTCACTTCAAGGCAAGAAGGTTATTTTAACAATGAAAAATGGAAAGGGCATAGTCTCTGAATGGAGAGCAGCTATTTAACTAGGAAAAACTGGTTTCTTCCAGTGCAGACTGATATACACATTGTCACACATTGTTACAGCCAAACATTAGTCTGGGGACTGACATTTGGGATCCACAGCTTCAAAAGCACTTTTGCATATGCAGCTTATTTGAGAAAGAAAGAGCCGAATTGATCAAGTTTACTGTACTAAATTCTTTTTGATACAACTTTTGGGGGTTCATGCATTTTTTTTAAGAGAGAAGGACAGAGAGAGAGAGAGACAGAGAGAATCAACTTTATTATTGAGTTTTTCACATGGCCCTCGTTGCTCCGACCTTTAGCTGTGTACGTGGGTACTGGGTTCCGAACCCGCATACTTGCGCATGCCAGGCAAGGACCGCAAACGCCGAGCCACAGCTCCAGCCAGGTTCATGCATATTTTGTCATAAGTTATTTAATCTTGAAATTGTACAGATTAGGAAAAATAGAACTTTACTTAAGAATAATGCACAAGGTTAAGAGAAGCATGTAAAACAAGATCTGAAGGGTATGCAGTGTGAAGGAACAGGAAAGAGAGAGAACGGGGTCCTCAGTTTCCCGAAGGTTTCACGTGCTGACAGAAGGTCCAGAAGAAGAGGGAAAGTTTTACGGGATTGCTCATGTTTGGCTTAACATGGAGAAGAAAAATCATCTAATGAAACTGATCAAAGTTCATTAGTGGATGGTGAGGTCCCCACTGGAACCAGCCTGAGCACTCAGTGGGAAAAACTGTCAGAGGAATTCACTGGAGAATGAACTAGTTCCCAAAGTATGATTCCCTGAATCTGCAGCAGTATTATTGGGAATTTGTTAGAACTGCAAAATCAGAACCTCAGAATCAGAATCTCTGGCGGTTGGACCTCAGCACTCCATTTTAAGAAGTCCTCAAACATGCCAAAGTTTGAGACCTGAGGGCCAGGATGAATGGCTTTGAAACAGGGATGGTGTGAATTCTGATCATTCGTCCATGAGCAAGGACTATTCTGGATTAAAAATAGTCAGAACAATTGTTTTTCAGTATTTTTCTGGCCCTCCAGGTCTCCCCTCTCAAATTATTATGTATGCAATCAATATATGTCTCATGTGGGAAAACAAAGAATATTTACTTATTCTTCAAGGCACACATCCAAGTGTGACTTCTTAAAACAAAATTGAAGAAAGGACGACTATAGCTGCAAACATGACCTCAGTTGCCTCTGAAAGTATATTTTGTATCATTGACATATTACAATATAGAGTTTATACATGTGTACCTTACTCACAGCAGGTGTCCTGACATATTTGTTGATATATCTGGGAAAGCCATTAAGTAAACAAAATTATCCAAATTTTTCCATTTAGCTGTAGTACATATTTACTAGAAGCTGTTTAAAGAAAAGACTTCTTATATAGCAAAGCCACATTTTTTTCCCCTGAGAAACCACATTTTGAACAGCCAAGCCCTGAACAGGCATGATTGGAGTACCTGCTGTGAGTTAGAGACTGTGGGAGCCTCTGAGGCTACACCACTGCCGGAGCTTACGGGAGGGAAACTAAGAATTCAGACAGAAGTGTGTGCATGAGAAGGTCTTGGTTCAGAGGAGAGAGAGGCAATTTCATGTTGGATATTTGTAGGGGGTGGCTGCTGAAGCTGGTCACGACAGGTGAGGCCCTAGACATCTGAAGTGGAGAGGGAGTCACTTCGCTAATGATGGAGAGGGTAAACCAAGGACATTCTAAGCCTGTGTCCCTACACTGAACACAGAGTAGGAGGAGGCTGCATAGGTACGGTAGACTCAGGTGTTCTTCACCCTGGAAGAAAAGCTCCTCACCTTTTTGCCCTGGGGCAGGGCAGTGGGCCTGGGGTTGTTTGCTCTGCACAGTGACAGGGTTTCTTTGTTTTCCCATCTTGTCCTCTCTGCCAGTCACTAGATGTTTATAAGACACTTGCCTTGTGGTGTAGGATGGGAGAAAGAGGGCAGAGAATGGTAAGTCTGAGCTGTAAATAAAGCTCTCCTCGTCATGAAACAATTAATCCCCCTCACCAATAATAACCTGCTCCAGTGGAGAGGCCCTGCCCGATTAAGCCTCAAAACTGGAGGCCTAAACATAGAGAAAAATTAGCTTGACTTTTCAGAAAAGTAAGATTTGGTAATGAATAAGAACCACATATACCTGAGCTCTTTCTCAAAATTTAACTTTATCTGTTTATCACAAATGCATTTAAGACTAGAAGGTAAAGAGGTGAAATCATGTTGTCCTTTAAAGAAGATCATTTTTTCTCTAAAATCAATTTAAATTTCAGAGTTACCACTTTCATGTGATTTGTATCCTTGAGACTATTGCAAAATTCTGCTCATTCTGGAAACTTGCCCATTACATTACCTAAGACCTGACTGTTGCTAACATTTTACTCATTTACCAATTTTTTGGGTGCAATTTTTCTTTTTCCAAAGCAATAGCTGGTGGCTGACTCTTCAGGAGGGATTCATTCAGTTCACATTAAGGAGGAAGGCTGAGGTTTTGATGTTTGGCTCAGCCTAAGCAGTCATTTATTCACTGAGAGGCAGTGACCTCCTGGCACTTTGGTCCAGTGAAAGAGACAAGGGCGGATGTTGACAAGGGAAGTCACTGTGTCCCTCCCCACATCGGTGCCTGCTATCCTCTTATCCCTGGCTTGACTAATAGGATGCCATCCAGTTACCCACCCACACCCTAAACCGGGGAACCACCCATAGCATCCTTGCCTTCCCGAGCCCCTGGCATCCTGGAAGCCACTTAGTTCTGAAGATTGTGTCTTCATTAGAGATCCTGACTCTATGTCCTTTGCTTTATCCACTCCTTCTTCTTTCAAGCCATTAGGACCTCAGCTCATACCTGCTTGCTGTGCCTCCGTGCCGCTTGTGCTGAAGCCAGCTCATACCCACTAATAAAAACTGATTGTTTCTAGAATTTTGTGAGTCAGTTGTTAAATTTACCATTAACAAAAATTAAATTGTAGAGCTGGGTGTGACAGTGCCCCCCTGTAATCCCAGCTACTTAGAAGGCTAAAGCAAGAGGATCACTTGAGCCCAGGAGTTTAGGCCCAACCTGGGCAAGATGGCCATACCCCCATCTCATTTAAAAAGAAAATTAAATATTGTTAGCATGCAATTAAACAAATTTTATTTTCAGAAGTATCCCAAACCCATTACTTCCTGAGCATGTTACTGCAAGTGTTATCTGCACTCTAGAGATTATGTAAATTTATTTTATCTTTATTGCAGAAATGCCACATAAAGAAAGGTTCACCACTGCATATGTCTTCCCGACTCTACATTTAATGATATTATGTTTACAGTCAAACAGCCATGGTAGGAATGTTGTTAAGCCAAGGAAATTAACAAATGCTATAAATCAGGACTTATTTTTTGGTTGGTTCTCTAGATGTAAGAAAAAATATTCAAAAATTAACATTTAATTCAAAAAATTGTTCACATGACTAACACATGAGTGAGATTCCTACATAATCTTTATTTTACTTTCATCTTAATGTAAATGAAAATGTCAACTAACAGTCACCTTGAAACTGCACTCATCCATCAATCACAACTGTAAATTGACTACACACACAAGAAGTCAGCAAAAATCAACAAAATCATTTGTGAGGTCAATTGGCTGTGCAAAATTTACACTAAAGAATATTTTAAATTGTAGTTTTAGGAATTGTGCATTATGTGTCTTTTAAATACTGAGAAATTTTTTTTCAGGAACAAATGGTAAATATTTTAGGCCTTACAGTCTGTTTTGCAACTACTCAACTCAACTCTGCCATTGGAGTAGTTAAGCAGCCACAGAGCAGCTGACAAGGAATGGCTAAGGCCATGTCACAAAATTATATTTAGAAAAGCAGGTACAAGTCCCTGGGCCAAGTCCCTGGGCCAGAGTTTACTGACTGTTTTAGTCAGCTCTGCATCAATGTGGTCAAAAGATCTGACAAGAACAACTCAAGGAGGAATAGTTTATTTTGACTCATGGTTTAGAGGTTCAGTCCCTGGTCAGCAACCCCGTGGCTCTGGGCCCAAGCTGAGGCAGAACATCATGGCAGAAGGGCAAGGTGGAGGAAAGCAGCTCTGGGCATGACAGCCAGGAAGCAGAGAGCCCTACTCACCAGAGACAAAATATAAACCTCAGCCACACCCTACTGGCCTGTAGTTACTGCCCTATCAATCCAAATCAGTGGATTAACCCACCAATTCAGCAGCACCTCTCATAATCTAATCATTTCACCCTGAAAATTCTTTTATTGTCTCATACATGAACTTTTGGGAGACAACTCATATCTAAACCATAACACTGACCTCTGCTTAATATCAGTAAAATTTATGGTAAACTTAAATGCAGATACTTATGCTTTTTTTCTTTTTTTCTTTCTTTCTTTTTTTTTTTTTTTTGTTTGTTTGTTTTTTGGTACAGGAGATTTAACCCAGGGGCATTTTACCACTGAGCTACATCCTGAGCCCAAGCCCTTTTTGGTTTTAATTTTGAGACAGGGTCTTACTGAATTGCTAAGGGCCTTACTTAGTTGCTGAGGTTGTCCTTGAACATGCAATCTTCCCATCTCAGCCTTCTGAGTCACTGGGATTAGAGATGTGTACCACCGTGTTCAGCAACCTATGCATTTTTGCAGCAAGCCAGTGGTTAAACCTTTATCCACACACCATTGATGATCATCCCATGCAATCCCATCCTCACTCTAAAGGGCTTAGTAGTGGCTCTGCATCATCTAGAACATATTTGTTGGACATCATAAAGGGGTACACTGCTTCCTACTCCCCCTCTTTCCTTGCCACCTTGTGGATCCCTAGACACACCTGGGTTGCTCATATATCCGTGTGTTGCTCTTACTGCTCCCTCAGTCTAGCCTGCTCATCCTTTCTCTTGTCCTTCTAGAAATCTCTTGCTCACCTGCCCCAGGTAGTGTCTCCTCTGTGATTGCCCCTGGCCACTTCTCTTCCCTATAGAGCGGACTCACTCAACACTTACTCTTGAGACAAGATCATCAAGGGCAGCATCTTTTCTTGGATCCTCTGTTCCCCTCTCCTGCTGATGTAACTGAATTCACTCAGGAAATGCTGGGTTAGGGGCTTATTGAGGAGCTTTCATTTATGCACCACAAGAAGACGTATTATGTCCCAACATTTTGCACCTCATACACACAACCACAGGAGGTGATGCTAGGACCCCTTTTTTACGCATGAGGAGACTGAGGCTTGGAATGGTGAAGAACCCTGTCCAGGGCTCACATAAAACAAACGTGGCAGAGCCAGGATTCTAATGTGAAAGTAGTTAGCAACATGGTGATGGAAGAAATACGAGTGTGTGTCTGGAGACTTTGTAGAGAATGGCTCTTTGTAGAGTAAGTCACCCTTACTTCAGAAATCAGTGGATGACTTCACAGAGAAGGTATTACCCTGCATGGGTTCAGACAGTGGTTGGAATGTGTCCTTTGGGGGGAATCCCCAGCAAAAGCCAAAAGTTAGCCGGAGATAGGAGAGGAGAAGGTGACCAGGCTTGGCCAGATCCCTTGATGTGGCTTACAGTGGGGGAACTAGAGCTGCAAGTGCATTTGGGGTCCAGCCTTGGCTGCATGCCTGCCTTTGTCCACCCTCCTGAACGGGCTTCAGGGCCAGCAGCCATTGCAGTTGGCCTTTTGAACTGAAGTAAATCAAGCCACGCGGTGTGCAGGAAAGCAGGTTACCGCAGAGCAACGTGGAGGTAGGTGTGGAAGGCTAAGGCAGTGAGGTGCCTAACTGTCCACAGAGGAGCCTGGGGCTGTACTAGGAAAAGCTGGAACCTGGGACCACCACTGCTTTTGAAAGTCATCAGAGTGACTTGCCCCAGGACACATATTCAGCATTGTCATTTCTAATATCAGCATTTCAGAACTCATTCCCCATTGTACTTGTGCAACCAACACAAACCTAAAATCCAGGTGTAGTGCCACCTGTTCCTTTGCCTAAGGAATCTTTTGTTTCCACCGGAGAGCAGTGTTCATTGCCAAAGATTGTGTACTCACACTTCTGGGCTCCATTCACACTTACATGGTGCCTCCTTCAAACAACTTCCATGAGCAAAATCCCAAGAAGTATGGTTTCCTCCATTGCCATGGACAGACAAAGAAGTGAGGAGAAGGATTTGGAATGTTCCACATTAAATTTGCCCTGCTGCATTCTGGAGAAATCTGACTTGCATCAGTCTCTCACCCAGGTTTGCTGATGGCTGAGTTTTAGGTTTTGAACTTCAGAGCCCAACTCCAGGAAACCCAAGAAAGCTGCATCTACTTCCCTTCATGACCACCGTGCCATTAAACCCAGAATCAAAATGTAAGGAGTGGGTTAAGTAATACTTAGCCTTATTATTTATTACTCACAACAGATGGCTGTGGGCCTGGAGGCTGAGCACGTGTGACATGGGCCAGGTCCCAAGGCTGTCATTCATTCCACAAGGGCTTATGGAGTACTTCATACCAAGCATGAGCCAGAACTAAGGCACTTTGAAGAAAATCCATAGGCGGGGCCTACACAAAAGCTGCTTTGAGTCTCCTGGAGGATTATGCGAAGGCTTCCAACTATAGAACTGTTGAAAAGATGTTAAGTGCTTATTACAGAACATTGGCCCAGGTGATGCAGAAGAAGCCAAACGCAGATTCATAGGAAGCAGATTGTAATCACAAGAACGCTGGACCTGTCTGGCCATGGAAATGTCCCTGGGGGGAATGCCTACACCTGCCACTCGGCTCTGGGGCCAGCACTTGTTAAGTGGCAAGGAATGTGAAAAGGCTAGCATAGAGGCTCTTGACCTCGACTGCCCATCGCAGTTACCTGGAGAATGAAAAAGTGAAGTCCGAAACAGTGGCGCTGCATCCCAGAAGCTCTGAGAGAAAGGTCTGGGATGCAGGCTGGGCACAAGGGTTTCTGGGAGCGTTCCCCAAGGGATTCCAATGCACTGCCATGGTGGGAACCTCCAGACTGAAGAGTAACAGCCTCTGAGGGATTTGGTCTTGTGCAATCAGGTTGTTAGCCTAGCGAGGCCTGCTGGGTGTTTTGGAGGAAGGTTAGAGTGTGGTTTGATCGAAAAGCCACAGGAGGGCCGGCTGATAGAGGATGGCCTGGTGTCATTCTCACAGGGAGGACCAGGCACAGTGGAACAGGCCTTCACCATTGTTGAACCTCCCTTCTGGCCCTGTCCACTGAATGAATGCTTGCATCCAGGGAATTGAAGATGTGGCAAGCACAGCTGGTTTCCAGGAGCCAGGAGCCCTTTGCTGCTGGGCCTTGGGAGCATCAAGTATGCCTGGGCTTCTGGAGCAGCCTGGGCCCCTGAGAAGGCCAACCTGAGAAATGCCACTCTCTCGGCTGGGCCTGATGAGGTCCCGAGGACAGTGATGCCTGCCTTCCCAGCTCTCCCTCCAGTGTGGAGCACGAACCAGGCCAACAGGAGGCATTTCTAAATGGACAGATGATGTTTTGGGCAGTCGCCCTTCTCCTTGGGCTGGTTCTGGGCACCAGAGCTTCTATATCCTCAGGCCCTAACCCGACTGCGCTTTACTTTCTGATCACAGTGAGATTTGGGACACATGCTGCAATGCACCCCTCAATCTGCCTCCCACATCTTGTTACCTGATTCAGTGACAGGATTTTGTTTTGTGGGTTTTTTTTTTTCATTTCCACATTAATGTTTCATGGCTGTGAGATCTAGCAGAAGAAGTAATGACGTAGATGGGATTTATTGAGGTTTTTGGTTTCCATTTAAACTTGAAAAATTCACCCAGTTCCTTTAGGATATGAGAACTATTTTTTTAAAAATCATTCACAATAAATCAACATCTTTGTGACCCCACAGGGCTGAAGCTCCAAGTCTTGTTTCTTTGCCTGTCACTGCAGGTGACACAGCAAATTGGCAAGCCTGTTAGCCACAGAAGCGCAGTGTTCTGTGTAAGTGTCCACGTGCTGCTTAATGATATGACACGTTCTGAGAGCTGGTTTTGTCTTTGTGTGAGCATCATAGAATTTATTCACAGTAAGATGGCTACTGTGTCACTAGGTGATGTGATCTTTGGGACCACCATCATATGTTGACAGAAATGTCATTATGAGACATGTGACTGTAGTTGAGGAACCCATATTATATTCCTCAAAAGCCCTGTGGTGGTGAAGGGATGGTGTGACCCCATAGGAAGGAGCCCTCAGGAGCAACTCCCCAGGGATGGTGGACTGTGCCAATTGGGTCAGTCTCTGGCAAGGGCAAAATTTATACTTTGCAGGTGCAAGAAGGCAGATCACCACCCCTCCACACTGCCAGAGGCTCTTCTGCACCTGAGAACCTCAGGACCTACCTGTGCGTGGGGAGACTACCACAGTGGTATGCAGCCTCCTGGGGCTGTAGCAGCTCTGTGGGGCCAGAGTGCCACATATGGTGTTTCCTCCACCTTTTGATTAATCTGCACTCAGATGGAATTGTTTAAACAATAGTCCCAAATTGTTTTCTGGATTAGTAACTTTAAGTGACATTAAAATTGAAACATCTTTAAAACATCTAACCAAAAGTGTTGGGGCTCTGGGGCTCCAGGCCTTGCTCCTGGCTGGCAGCCTCCTGCTTGATGGCAAATCAGTATAGGGACATTGCAGAATTAGGCCTGAGAAGCCTTCGGGATAGAAGCCAGTGTTGACTGCTGGGGCCTCCAGACTCATTAACTTCTATTGGAGCAGGAGGGTAAAACTGGAAGGATAAAAGATGTTGTATGAATTTCTCCAAGATGAACTCCCGTATACTATGTGTATCTATAATATTTTAATAAAAATTCTTTTTATAGAACATTTGTGAATTTATGAAGAAGAAATAATGTTGAAACATTGCTCTCTCAAGAACACATAAAACAGGTGTCTTTACATGAAAAGGAAAGGGGATAAAACTTCACCCCATTTTGTGCAGAATTACTTTTGCTAAAGGTGAGCTGGGGTTTTAATTTCTGCATTCCTCTTGGTTCAGTGGTGGAGAGCAGAGAAGCAGATGTTGTAGGCCAGCGAGTTCTCTTCTTGTGGAGTGGGCCGTGCTTCTTGTGGTTGAACTCATCTCAGGCCCACAGCACAGTTTCCAGCCAGTCTTTCTGACCATGACCTTGACTTTTGATTCTGGAAATACCAGCCGGTAGCCTGGGGAGTTTTACGTTTTCCAAGGGCTCAGAACAACAGTGAGTCAGGAGCTGGGGTGAGTCATGGCAGCGGGCAGCTGTGCACACGCAGCCCACCAGTTGCTCTTGTTCATGAACCAACCCCCCCGCCCCGGCCACCTCTCTGGAGTATGACTGTCAGCTTCAGTGTAGTGACAGGGGCCAATGAGGCCAGGATGACTTTGTGACTCCTGTTGTCTCCCAGGAGAAGATGGGTCCTCAGGTATGAAAACAAATTCATTCCCTGGAGAAATTTTGACCTTTAGCATTTCATTTTTGGCAACAGCATTTAGAGAAGAAAGTATGATTTCCTGTTTGGTCTTCCAACTCCATCTCTCTTCTTTTCCCGAAGAATTTGACTTTCTCCAAAACCATTGAGCTAAGCCATCTTCTTTTTCCAGTACATTCCACATTCCTGCTGGTTTTTTCTCCCCAACTTGGCACTAGAATGATTTATTTCTCTCTTTAAAATTTACATTGGCTGCCTGTTGCCTGTAAGGTCTTGTCCAGGTGACGTAGGTCTCTCTGCCAATGCTCAACTACTTAGCATTCTGTTAGTCCACTCATACTCATTCCAAAGGAGATCAGAAGTCCAGTTTAGAATCCCATGGGGTGTCTGTCCCCTTCACAGTGGCTGTCTGTCCTTTCGGAGCCCTGCTACCCTTGCCTACTATGCCGAAGCCCAGCACTGGGTAGGTTTTGTTCCTCTAAGCAAGTCATCCTAAGCAGCTTTCAGTGTCTTCCCCATCCTGATGACTACTGCCACCAACCAAGGGACTTGCACAATGCTAGGCAGGTGACTAATAAATTCAGATGAAATTAGGGTACCTAAAATAATTCGTAATTAGTTTATCAACATCTTGTTTTACAAGACAATCCCTGGAAGATGCTTGGTGAATGACACAGAAGGAAGAGACAGCCCCTGTCCCAGTCTTCTTAAGGCAAGTTGACAATATTCAGATATATGAAAACAGAAAGAAAAGCAAAGTTGTGGTCAAACAACTTAAACTCAAATGAAAAAGAAGAGATGTACCTCAGAGACATTTTGACCAAACAATGAGCCAGATTTTCTGCCAAGTAAAGTGTTGTGGTGTGAGACAGAAAGGGGATTAAAGAGTGACCCTACAGATATGACCAGGTTGCTGACTGTTCCATGATTTCAGAGGTGGACAGCCATCTCATGGGCACCCGTGGAGGTCATTGTGGTAAAGGACACCCACACATGGAGCCAGAGCAGCTGAGGGTGTTCCTAACCTTTACCAGTTCTTACAATCCAACAGAAAGGACTCCAAGCCAGTCACACAGAGTAACAGGAGCTTCTTAGAAAAGTGAGAAATAGGGTTTGGGGATTTAGCTCAGTGGCAGAGTGCTTGCCTAGCATGCACAAGGTCCCAAGTTCAGTCCTCAGCCCTGAAAAAAGAAAAAAAAAAAAGAAAAATGAGAAATAAGAATAATGTACACTATAGGCGATGCATGGACCAGCTCTGAACAGCGTGATTCTTACAGAGTCTGGGGTTTTTTTTTTTTTTTTTTTTTTGCTTATTTGTTTGTTTTTCAGGGCTGAGGACCAAACTCAGGGCCTTGTGCATGCTAGGCAAGAGCTCTGCCGCTGAGCTAAATCCCCAACCCCAAGTCTGGGGTTTGTAACGGCTTTGGGTTCATTTGTTCTTGCCTCAGTTCATATTTTCCCCTTAAGTGGTTCATTACTCTTCGTATAGCCCTCAACAAATTTCCTTTCTGAGGGTCGTAATGACCTAGTCCCAAGAGGAGGGTCATGAGGACCTGGTCACAAGGGGTGTGTGTGTGTGACCTGATCTTGAAACAATTGTTCCCTCAAGGGGTTGTATTAAATACGTCTTGAGGAGGTCTGGCACACCACTTCCCATTTTCCAGATTTTTGTCTGTTTTGCTGAGTTTTCCTGTGATTCCCAGTCCTGGACCCTCTTGGTTATAAGACTGATTTCATCCCTGTGAGTCACCAGCCTTCATCGTGCTTCCCACCCACTCACTCATGGCTGCCCAGCTACCTACCAGCCTCCACTGGACACTAAGGTCCTCTAGCTCAGTGTGCTAGGCTGAGGCCACACCATGTCCGATTAGATGTGCAGAGGAGAGAGGAAGCCAAGAAGATTCCAAAATGACATACTGTACCTGAATACAAAGAAGCATAATACAATAATCATTATAATTTCCTGAGTGTTTATTTTATGACAGGCCCTGGACTTTTTAAAGGCATCATCTCAATTAATCATCAAGTCCATAAAATAGTATTGTCCTCATCCAACAGATGAAGAAACTGATGCTGAGAGAGCTTGGCTTCACACCTTGTAACCACCTCCCAGCCCTCCCAGCAGTATTTTCACTGGCACAGTCCAGTCACACCTGAAAGTACACACAGCCACTTGTCCTGGGGAAAGCAGGCACTGTGAAAAAGACACCCAGAGCTCATCCTCACTTCACGTCACATTCTGAACCAATTTTTTTTCTCTAGCATTTTGTTGTGAAAATTGTACAGCAGAGTTGAAAGACTTTTATAGTAAATATCTGAATACCTACCACCTGGATTGCACTTTATTTACATTATCACATATCTCTTCAAATATACATTCTTCTATGTGCTCATCAATCCATTTTGTTTTTTAAAATAAATTTCATATATTAGTATTTCCCCCAAATGCTTCCATGCATTTCATTCATTAACTGTAGTTCTACGGGTGCTTACATTTTATGTAAGATTCTCATACAATGAAATGCATGCATAGTAAGTGCATGATCTTGGACAAATGCATGCAACTGTGTGACCTAAACCTCTAAAATGGCATGGAACAAATCACTATCCCAGAAGTTCCTTCATTTCTTTTCCCAAATGATCTCTGCCCCTCAATCCCCAGAGGCAACCATTGATCTGATTTTTTACACCATAGATTAGTTTTGGCTGTTCAAAAATTTCATCTAAATGATATATATAATATGTACAAATTTGTGCAAGACTTCCTTCAGCCAGTATAATGTTTTAGTAACGTGTGTTTTTGAGTGTTTCAGTGTGGTGCGTTTTATTGCTGAGTTATATTCCACTGGGACCATGATGTGTTTTTCCTTTTTCCAATTAATCTACGCCTAAGTTTGTTCTAGTTTGGGGATGTTGTGAATAAAACTGATATGAACATTCTTGTACAAGCATTTTTGTAAATGTGTATTTTTATTTCTCTTGGGAAAATACCTAGTTGTAGACTTGTTAAGTCATAGATTAAGTCATGTTTACTTTTATAAGAAGCTGCCAGCTTCTTTCCCAAAGCAGTTTTATCATTTTTACATTCCCAAGAAGAACACATGAGAGCCTTGCCACACATCTTTGTCAACAGTTGGTGTTGAGATCTCTACAATTTTAGCTGTTCTATGAGGTGCGTGGGTTTTAATTTGCACTTCTCTGATGACTAATGATGTTGAAAATTTTTTTATGTGTTATTGACCTTTTATATATCATCTTTTGTAAAGTGTCTATTCAAAGCCTTTGCCATTTTTAATTGGACTGTTTTTATTATTGGGTTGTAGATGTACTTTATACATCAATCTATTGCCAGATATATGTTTTACTAATATTTTTTCATTCTGTGGCTATTTTCTGTTGACTTGACAGTATTTTCATGAACAGAAATTTTGAATTTGACAATTTATAATTAACAGTTTATTTAATTTTCCAGTATGTTTTAATTATTGCTTTCAGTGACTTACCTCAGAAAACTTTACCTATCCCCAAGTCCTAAAGATATCTTGTATTTTCCATTAAAGGCTTCATGGTTTTCTCTTTTACATGTAGGTCTATAATCCACCTAGAATTGTTTTTGTTTGTAGTGTCAAATAGGATTAAGCTTAATTTTTGTCCATATACATACTCAGTTATTGAAATTCAACCATTTGCTAAAATGACTTTTCTTTCTTCATTGAATTATCTTGGCACATTTAGCAAGAGTCAAATGATTGGGGGCTAGACTAGTGGCTCATTGGTTGGAATGCTTGCCTGGCATGTGTGAAGACCTGAGTTCAAATCCCAGCACCACAAACACAACTAGGTGTTGGAAAAACAAAAATCAGATGAAAAAATAAATAAGTAGTTGATCCCCCCCACACCTTTCTCTCTCTCTCTCTTAAAAAACAAAGACGTCAAATGATTGTACAATATAAATATTTCTGGACTCTATTCTATTGCATTGGTCTCTTTGACCATGTGTTAATTGCATACATACCCTCTGTTTTACTCAGATTTTTATTGCTGTGACAAAAATAACATACTGGAGCAACTTAGAGGAGGAAAAGTTCATTTGGGACTCTTGGTTTCAGAGGTCTCATCCTTAGACAGCCAAGTCCATTGCTCTGGACCCAGGGTGAGGCAGCACATAATGGTGAATGGACCTGGTGGTGGCATACTGCTCCATCAGGAAACAGAGAGAGGGACAGGAAAGGGGTCACAGGGAAGATGCACCCTTCCAGAGCATCCCCTAGGGACATACCTCCTCCAACCATTCCCCTCCTGCCTACTGTTACAAGTCAGTCCATTCAAATGAGAGGGACTGATTAGGGTACAGCTCACAATCCAGTCTTTTCACTTCTAAATATTCATGCATTAACACGGGAGCTCTTGGGAGGCACCTCATATCCAAACCATAACATTCTCTTAATTACTTAAGTCTCAGAGTCAGGTAATGCAAGTTCTTCAACTTATTAGTTATTCTATGTTCTTTGCACTTCTATATAAAATTTATAATTAACTTTATAACATTTACTCCAAAACCTGCTAAGTTTGTTATTAGGATTGTATTGAAGCTATGGATTAGTTGGAGAGAATCAATATTTAATGATACTGAATCTTCCAATCCATGAACATGGTATACTTCTCCATTTGTTGAGATCTGTAATTTCTCTCTGGAGTGTTATATAGTTTTTAGTATAGAGGTCTTTGTGTCCAACCTAAAAATGTTGGTATGTTGTTGTTTGGGAGGTACTAAGACTACCCATCTGCTTGGTGATTCACTAAAGAAAAAAAAAAGGATTCAAAGGCATTTGTATTTGCAGCTATAGTTTATTACAACAGTCAGAAAGAGGAAAAGATATATCACACAGAGTATGGAATAAATCATGCTTAGGCTTCCAATATTTTCCCCCTCCCTTCCCAGCAGAAGAATGCAACATGAGTGCAGTTTTTTCACCCAGGGACCCAAAATTGTTCTTGTCATTCAGTTCAAAATATGTTATAATTTCCCTTTTGATTTCTTCTTGGTTCATGGGATATTCAGAAAATTTTTGCTTTGATTTCTAAACATCTGGAGATTTTACAGATATTTTTCTATTAATAGTTTCAAATTTAATTCCCTTGTGGTCAGAGAACATACTTTGTGTGATTTGAATCTATTCAGATTTGTTGAAATATGGTGTATGGGCCAGATAATTCATAGTGTCAATGAGAGCTGCTTCTCTTATTGGGTGGAATGGTTCTATAAATCCCAATTAAAATAAAATTGTTGGTAGTGTTCTTCATAGCATTTGTAATTTGCTAACTTTTTCTGGTTCAAACAAATGCTGAGGGAGGACTATTAAGATCTTCAACTATGACTGTGAACTTGTTTATTTATCCCTTTAATTTTAATCATTTTTTCATGTGTTTGGAAGCTCTTTTGGTAAAGCAATACACACACATATATATATTAATATGTAAATTTTATGTATATATGATTATTATGTGTTTATGATGAATTGCCCTTTGGTTATTCTAAAATGTTCATTTTTTATACTTAGTGATACTTCTTACGGTCTGTTTTGTTTGATATTAATATAGCCCCTGCAACCTTCTCACGCCTTTTCGTTTGCATCATAGATCCTTCCCCATCCACATACTTTCAGTCTGTGTCTATTTAAATATATTTCTTTTGGTGAGTGTATCAGTGTATCAAGGTTTGATCTTTTCATCAGTTCTGACAATCTGTGTTTTAATTGTAGCATTTAATTCGTTAAAATATAATGTAATTATCAGTCAGTCTGAACTCAGGGCTACCATTTTTTTCATTCGTCTTCCGTTTGCTCCTGTGCTCTTCCTTTTTTTCTCTGTTCCTTTACATGTGCCTTTTTTCAGATTATTGGAATAAGTTTTTTAAACATTCCACTTTATCCATTGGCTTTGTTGTTAAATCTCTGCATTTTAAAATGGTTTCCCTAAGGATCACCATACACCTTTAATTTTACACGGTCTGCTTAACCTGATATTATGCCAAGTCATGTGAAGCTTAGAAACCCTTGCAATTTTAAGGTACATTTACCACTTTCCCTCCCATCCTATATGATATAGTTTACATGTATATTGCATCTACATACATGGTAAACCCCACAAAACAATGTTATTATATATGTTATAAAATACTATATTATATACACACACACATATGATAGAATATATAAATAATATGTAATAGAAATCTAGAGAAAAATTTCTCAAATATTTGCCACTCCTGAGTACAGAAGATTGACGATGCAGCAGGCACATTGTTCTGTCCTTTCCTCTCTCTCTGGAAAGTTCTGTGCCTTTAGGCAAATGTGCTAACCACTCAGGGAGGCTCAGCTGCCTCCCTCTAGGACGAGTCAGTAGGTGCCTTAACTGCCTCTGTACTGCAGAGGGAACCACATAGTTTCAAACATACTTCCCTCAAATCTAGGGCCTCTAATTCTTGAGAAATTGTGTTGTTAATGTGGCATTTTTTACAATGACACACCTCCCGCAGGGCACAGGAAACTTTCAAAATAGTTGCGGCTTATGATGATTAGATGCTGTGCTTTGTCCACTAGCACAGTTACGGCCACTAACAAAACTCCCAGCTGTGTTTCTAGGACCTCTACCAACAGTTGTTTTTGTAGGATGGTGAACAATATCCTAAGCTCATACTGCACTGTCTTCTCTCCTGAAATAGAGCCTGCAGGGTCGTGAGGGCCCAAGGGTGTAGGGACCCCTGAATGAAGCCTCAGGTTCACAGTCCCAGCAGGAGTGGCGGGGTACACACGTAGGCCAGTCTAAGTGATCTCAATAAGCTGTTGCCTGGATACCATTAACAAAAAGTATTCAGATTCCTGCTTTCAGACGTGAATTTCAGATGTGTTTTTCCTGGTATATCTTTAGTATAATGATACCAGAGTCTACAAAACAGAAAAGCTAAGATAACGGAAAGCAAACTTCATCTCTGTTTGAAAGGAGAATGTCTCCTCACTGCACTGGCTGCCATATGTTCCTACCGTCCTTACACCAGCCAGGCCACCCCAGAGAACTAATCTCCCTATAATATCCTCCTAGAAGTGGCCTGTCACCACAACACTCAGCCCAGTGCCTTCGACTCCAAGAAACTTAGTTACAGCGTCCTGGTAACCTTGCTCCTGCTTGGCTTTGGGGGTTTTTGTTTTGTTTGTTTGGTTGGTTTGGTTTGGTTTTTTTGTTTATGTGTTTGTTTTATACCAGGGATTAAGCCCAGGGGTTCCTAGCCACTGAGCCACATCCCCGGCCCATTTTTATTTTTTGTTTTGAGACAGGGTCTCGCGAGGGCCTTGCTAAATTGCTGAGGCTGGCTTTGAACTTGGGGTCCTCCTGCCTCAGCCTTCTGAGTCAATGAGATTACAGGTGTGTGCCACTGCAGTTGACAAGGGTAGCATTTTTTATTGTGTCCAGCAGGAAAAAAAAATCTATGCACACTACTCCAGATTTGTATACTTTTATTAGTTTTTAAGTTCTGTTTGAGTTCTCTGTCTTGCTAGCCTTTTTAGAGAACAGGCGTGTTGTTTAATACCCCTCCTGTGTCTTCATTTCTTTTTTCTTTATTGAGGAGTTGTGTTGTTGTACAATCATAAATGCAAATGTAGTAACAATATGATATGCCCTTGATCCTAATCCAGAACCACCCTCACATCATTCACCCCCCAAGAGTCTCTTGGCTCTTCTATATTTCCTCCCTATAACAGATATAAACGTCTTTATATATGAGATTGTGCATTTTCCAGAGTTAAATGTATCTTCATTTCTAATGGAGCATTTCTGGACAAATTGGGTGAGTGGTCTCGTATGCTAGGATTTCTCCATGTATAGCACCAGCCCTCAGATTGGCAGCCTCATACTGGGAATGGCAACCTCCCAAGGAGCAAACAGTTTGAAGGTGCGATGGAGTCTATTTTGTGTCAAGTTTGGGAATGCCCTCCACTTGCCTTTTAACTCTTCGACTTCCCACCCTTTGAGAAATGCCATAATTGGCCATTCTCAAACTAGCTCCTTGTGAGTAGAAGCTCTCTCTCTCTCTCTCTTTTATTCTCTGCCACATTTCCAGTGTCTAGAACACCAGGTACTGAACTCAATTGTGATAGCACCGGTCTTTGTCCCCTTAAATCCCTTGAGGGCAGGGATGGAGACCTAACCATTTTTGCCTGTTAAACATTTCTTGAGTTGCTTTAGCAGATAAGGGATCAGAGATGCCCTTTATTTACATTTATAAAATGTAAACCAAGATTTCAATGGACAAGATTTTCAGAACCTCAGGACACACAATGATAAAGCTGTTTTACTTTCCTGTCCCCACACTATTACTAATTTTTCCTTTGAGTTGTTCCCGCCTCTGCGGTAGCTCCTCTTAGCTCTCTGGAGTCCTGATTTATTAAGCACTGGTCCTGAGGATCACTTCTATCTTATGCTAATCAGAGTGCAGATGAAGCCCTGGTGTCATTAAGTAGTTTAATGACTCTGTTGAGGGCTGATGTAACAGGAGTGGGAAAATGTTACATCTTTGTAACTTCCTCTTTCTCTTGACAAAATCTAGCAGGCGTATGGGTTTATACTTTTTGTAGGAAAAGTGCCATCCATCATTGACAATTCTTTAAGAACAAGAAACGTTAAGCAAAATGAAATTTCTTCCTGAGGCTTTTATATGTATGTTTTTCTTATCACTGAGCACTGAGAGGACCCAGACTGGAAGAATGACAGCATGCGTTGAGGAACACAAGTGTACCGCTCATATAAACCGCTCAGCAGCACACACCACATGTGCTCACATTTAGGCTTCAGAGGAAATTAAACTAAAATCAGTCCTGAAGTAGCAAGCATTAGCACCACTGAATCCAGATTCTCAACAAACAGAACACATCTATGAAGAGAAGGCAAAAGGAGCAGGTATTACTGGGCCACAGTATAGGCCAGGCCAGTGGTTTTCATGACCACTGGACCTGCAGTCTCAGCATCACCTGGGAACGTGTGAGAGACACAGTCTCACTGGGCACAATGGCACATGCCTATAATCCCAGCTACTCAGGAGACTGGGGCAAGAGGATCACAAGTTCAAGGTCAGCCTGGGCTGATCCTGTCTCAAAATAAAATTTAGGAAAGAGCTAGGTTTGATCCCCAGTACTCCCCTGCCCCAATCCCAGCCTGTACACACACATAGGAAAGAGAGAAAGGAAAGGAACACAAAATCTCAGACACACACTCAAACTGTTGAACCAGAATCTGCAAGGTCTGAGCCCTGGAGAGTCAGCAAGCCCTTCCAGTGATTGCAGCGTAAAGATCAGCTTGAAGCTGGTGAGCGAGCCACTCTGCACACATTATCTTATTTCATCTTCTTGGATCCTAAAAAGTAGGTGTGATGGTGAACTTCAAGTATCAGCCTGCCTGGGTTAAAGAATCCCTGAATCGTTGGTAAAATACTCTTTCTGGGTATGACTAGGAGGGTGTTTCCCAAAGAAGTTGTCATCTGAATGGGTGAACTGAGGGTCTGCCCTCACCAAGGCATCAGGTGGCATCTGGTGGGCTGAGGGCTGGTAGAATAAAATGACATGGCAGGTTTCCTTCCTGGAACTCAGAGGTCCGTCTTTGCTGCCCTTGGGTGTTGATGGGCCAGGTCCTAGGGTTTTGGATTCCAGATCTTACACCACTAGCCTCTCTGGTTCTCCAGCTTGCAGAGAGGACTTTGCTGCCTCCCTAAACTGTGAGCCAATTTGCATAATAACCTCCCCTCCTTTGTATGTCTCTGTATACCCTGATGGTTCTGTGTCTCTGAATAACCCTATAATACAATAGGTATTGGTCACCATTTTCCCCCTAAGAAAAGGTGGGGGCAGTAGGTATGAAGCTCCTAAGTGCCTCAGGTCTAGAAATGGAGGTATAAACGATCTGTTGCCAATGATCTTTCCACTTTACCAGTGTTTCTCAAACTATAATATGTAGTTGAATCACCTGCAGGTTAAGTTTTACAATATAGATTCTGATTCCCTAAGTCTGGAGAGAGGCTAAGAGCAGTTTTAACAAACTCCCAGGTGTTGCCAGCGCCTCTGGTGCTCCAACCATCCCTTGAGTATGAAGGCATCACATGTTACCATGTGTCCCCACTTGAGGCCTGAGCCTGACCTGCAACTCTTAGAAACCTAAATGCTTGATTCTACCAAGACTCAGCAACTCTGGGGGTGGGGGCCTGTGGTCTCCTTGTACAAGTCACCAGGTAATTCTGATTCAGAACTCAGTACTTGCTGCTTGCCAGGTTATGCAACACAGTGGTGCTTACATTGTAGGTACTTGAAAGTAATTAAAAGAGAAATTGTACAAGGGATGAAAGATACAACATGTAAGCCGGAATGGCAGCTTGCGTTAGAGTTTTTCCATGAGATAAGAATACAAAAGTGAAGATCACCGGGCTAAACCACGAGAGTACATCTCTGTAAAGGCTTTGGCAAATGCTTGCTGCATGCAGAGCCAGTGGGCACAAGCCTTGGGTGGGGTTAAGGTGCTTTTGAGCAAGGGACACCACAACGGTAGCTGAACACATAGATCTGGTATTGTACAGAAGAGGGATGCTTATACTTTTCTAAGAAAATATCTACAGCAGAGAAGAGGAAACCTGAGCTCATTTGATATATAGAAAATGATCTGAGAAAACAGTTTGGAATTTTTTTTAAAAGAGAGAGAATCAATTTTATTTAGTTTTTCATGTGGCCTTTGTTGCTCTGAAACTTCTTTCTGTACGTGATGCGGGGATTTGAACTTGCAAACTTGCACATACGGGGCAAGTGCCGTAACTGCTGAGCTACCTGTCCAGGCCCAACTTGTAATTTTTAATCTTGTGTAATCTTAAAAATTCATCTGCCCTTTCATCTACATCAAATCAATCCATGTAGCTTTGATACAGATAACATTTTAATTACGATTGAGATAAAAGGGGAGAGACGCTATTGTGCTAAGTATATTAGAATCATAAAATTTACTGAAGAGAACTCACCCCAAAAATCAAGTTCAACATCTGCGCAACCTTTCTTCTGCTTGGTGCTCCAGGATTTTGAGAACCCAAGCTCAGAATACCATGAACTCAGATGACCATAGCTCATCTGTGACTTTAGGAGCTGTGCAAAGGTATCTTTGAGGACGGGACCCAGGAGGTTGCGTGAGGTATTTTGTTTCTGTGTTTTGGGACTGCTTGGGTGTGAGTTTTGAGAAGTATGTTTTGAAGTGCTTTTTTTGAAAACAGAGCAGACAGAAAAGATCTTTGATCTATGCATCAGATCCTTTTTCTTTTTGAGAAAATACTCATCAAAGTATTTTCGGTAAAGAAAGATGATCAAAGACACTGTGGATTACACCACTCACTGCCATTTCATTACATGGAAATGAAGGGAGGGTCTCAGATCAGTTCCTCCAGCACTAGAGCTTCACCTCATCAAAGGAGTCTTGTCACATACAGGAAAGCAGTAAGTTCTGTTGTGAAGCTTTAGATCAAGAATGTTCGGTCTTTAAGGGTATTTCTTAATAAGCCAACATTGTAAACTACCCTGATTATTTACATCAATAGCACTTCTGCTCATCTTAATCAACTTTTTACCCCTTTTCATAGCATTTGGAGGGCACACAAAAGTAACTATAAATCTGAGTTTGAAAACATTGATCAAGACCTTTCATCAAAGTCAGCATTCTTCTATAAGATCAAGAAATATTTCAGTCACTTCCAATTTCATTACAAATATATGGATTGGATATGAATTGCCTTTTTGTTTGCTAAATAATATCAACCATTTTAATTGTTGAATGCAATGAGAAATGTTAACAGAATCTCTCAGGGGTTCAGGGGACACAGTCAAGGACAAGCTTAGATATCTTATGACTTCAATTTCTCACCCTCAAGACTTTTTCCCTCTCTGATTTGGCACTATCAGAGCACAGGGATGTATTTTTAAAGTCAATGCTGTCTTTGCTTTTTGAAAAAGCACACTTTATGGCAAAATTTCATGTCTTTTAACATGAAAAACTACAATTTGATGTCTGGAGACATAAACATAAAGCATAATCAACAAAAACCAATGCGACGGCCAAATCATTAATAACAATATTTTTACCATAGCCATAAGGAAAAGAGTCTGATTAATCTCAACCTCTTATGCATTCATTTTATGTTTTTATATTTGTTAGCTTTATGTACTAGATACTTGCTAGCACTAGGTACACTACACAAAGGTAATCAAATTAGACTTAACCCCTATCCAAACAGAACTTACTGCTTGGCAGAGGAACAGATATTACTTTTAAAAAAAAGAGTACAAAATAATGATCCATTATAAATGCAATAGATATTTCCTGCCCTGCTCCTTACAAGGTCAAGACCTTTCTTCACATATCTGGGAAGCCTTCCTTGTAGAAATCACATTTGAGTGAAAATCTGGAGGACAGGGTGGATTGGGAAGCTTCCAGAGCAGAGGAGGCACATGTGCAAAGGCCATGAGGTAATGTAGGCATGGGAGAATTAGAGGAACAGAAAGGCCAGTATGGCCTGTGACTGAGAGCGCTGGGCAGAGTGGCAGGGGTCAATGATACAGCTGGAGAGCTGGCAGGGGCCAGGCCACATGGCAGAGCTTCCTAGCCAGATTGCTACACAGAGTTGCCCCTAAAACCAATGAAACACGGAGTTTTAAGCAGAAGGGTACGCGGATTATGTATACAGTTTGCGAACTTACACTGGCTATAATGTTGATAGATTGGGTTGGGGCGGGTATTGCCAAGTCCAGAAAAGGACCGATGGTAGCCTGCATTCTGGTGGTGGAGAGATGCAGTCATCCCAGGGGGGTTTTGAAAGAGATTTCACAGGGTTAGATGATGGATATGGGATAAGGGGGAAAAAGAAAGCAGAAAGCAGAACTCCAGGCTTGAAGATTGGGATTACTGGTGATTTATTCGTGATATCTCATACCTTTGACCTTGTCATCCAGTAATGACAAATGCACAAACATTGCTATCAAATACTATTCACCTTCCCAGGGTGATTCTGAAATGAATGTTGAAGGAGGCATCTGGTGTTTATTTGCTGACGTGTTGCTTGTATTGATTCTGGCTTTGCCTCATTTTAATTGCTAAAAATTCTTATGATTTTTTTTTAAAAAAGGTTGATTTGAACACATCATAGTAAGAGGAATGTTTTCATGTCCTTATATCTCAGGGTTTTTTTCTCCAAGGATTTCTCCACAATTCGTAGAATCAATCAATCAAATTAATAAAAAAAAATCAGTGTTTTGAGTGGTTACCTAAGTAAATATTACACTTCTTAGATTGACGGCTGCTGTTACAGTTCCCTAGTTCTACATCATCACATGCTAGGCTCATGGTAGGGAGGCCTAGGGACCATGATATGTCATTCACTCTGCTTGGCTCCAGGCTGTTCTCAATTTCCTTCACCTTGTTTATTTCATACATTTTAGAATTATACTTCAGACTCCTGCTTTTTAAACATCAATCCTTGTACTCAGTTGAACTCCTAATTTTCCTAACATATTTTTATGAAAAGTTTTAAGCATATAGAAGAGTTGAAAGAATTATAAGTAAATAACTGAATACCAGCACCTCAGTTCTATAAGTAGCATTTTGCTTAGTCAAATATCCATCTGTGTCCCTCTACTCATCCCGCAGTCCATCCTATTTTTTAATAGATTTTCAGCTATTAAAAGTTATAAAGGTCAGTACATTTTCAGATCAGCATACATATTACTAACTGGTGTTTAACATTGATTTGGGTTTTTTAAGGTAGAAGTTATTTAGAGTGAAATGTTTAAATCTTAAATACAGTCTCCTTTGAATTTTGACAAATTCGGATAGCTCTGTAAGCCCAGTGGCATCAAGATAGTGGCATCATTATCCCAAAAGTTCCCTCCTGGCCCTTTGCAACCTGTCCCTCCTCCACCCCTGTCCTCTCCACCTAGATGGTTAGAGCTTCATCCAGTGTGAGCTCTGTTGTGTTTGGCTTCTTTTTCTTAGTATGTTTTTCAGATTCATCTACTTTGTACATATCAGTAATTTTTTTTCCTTTTTATTACTGACGATTCCTTTGCCTCAATCCCCTGCAGTGTGCTTCTCCTATTCTTAGACTCCTGGACCGTTTTCAGCTAGGGCTACTTTGAACATTCTTGGCCAAGTCTTTCTGTGAATAGAAACTTCTGTTTTTCTTCTGTGTATATTAGGAATAAAATTGTTGGGACATAGAGTATATATATATATATATATATATATATATGTATATATATATATATATATATATTTGTAAGAACGTGCCAGACATTTTCTCAAAGTGGTTGTACCATTTTATATTCCCTCCAACATCATGTTAAAAGTTTTAATCATTCTTCATCCTTGACAAAATTTCTTTAGTTTTAGACATTCTGGTGGGGGGAGTGAAAATATAATTTTAAGTGATTATCTTTTTTGTTTGTTTGTTTTTAGAGAGGGACATAGAGAGAGAGAGAAAGTGAAAATCAATTTTATTTAGTTTTTCATGTGGCTTTCATTGCTCCAACACTTTTTTGTGTTTGTGGTCCTGGGGTTTGAACCCACATCCTCGTGCATGCCAGGCAAGCACCGCAATTGCTGAGCCACTGCTCCAGCCCTAAGTGATTATTTTTTAAGAAACAATGACCCAGAAATTACGTATGAGCCTGTGCATACACAAATACAGAATTCATTTTCTTTTTAGAGTTAGGTGTTTGTAAATAAAGCATTTAGCCCAGCAGCAAAATTTGTGGCAATCTGTAGTATTTTAAGTAATTAAAGGTTTAAAGTTATGGGTTTCCCCTACAAAACAAGCTGTAAGCCTCCAAGGATACGCTGAGAAATTCCATTTTTGAGCTCTGACAGAGCTTCATAGGCCAGGAACCATGGGATTCATGTTGCAAAGACCGTAATGCCAAATCCTCTGTTCTCCACTAATGCACAGGATCATCATTCCAAGTCATTTCTGCACATGAAAATATTCTTCATTTTACGCTTTTAGAAAGGGTGAAGCAGACGCCACACTACAGAGAGAGCGACTGGCGTGAGGATAGTGAATCCTGACCTCTTTGCTTTAATAAGCATATGTGACAAAACCTTTTGATAAGAGAAATTAAAACCATCCCCTGAATTTCACAGAGAATTATATTTCAAATAGATGCTCTGCACTGATCCAAGAGATGTTTTCTTAAACCCCAGTTTAACAAGCTAGGGCCTGAGAGTTCCTTTCCAGGACCCCTCTGTAAAAAGCAGTGAGACAGAGCAATTGGTTTTAGAGCTGGAGAGACCATGGCTTGATGTTGGGCTCCGTGTACTAAGTGCAGGCCACAGGGAAGTTACCTTGTTAAAACCTCAGCTTCCTTGTCTGTCCAAAGGAATGGTGCTACTTCCGTCCTTGTAAGGGTGATGTAATGATTAGATTGCAAATGAAAAGCATTCAGCCCTTGGGAAACATGTAAGAGATGTGTGTTGTTACAGGGTGAAGCTTATCTATCCCTCTTCCTGCCCCACAGTCCTCAAGCCCCTGAGCCTCCCTCAGCTGCCCACCAGAGAGAACATGAAACTGCAGAACCACGGAGTCCCTATTTATATTCTCAGCTTGACTAAGTGTTATTAAGAAAATAATTTTGGTGGAATGATTCCTACCAAGTTATAAATGACTTAGGGGGTGTAGATCTCCAGGAGAACTTCTTATTCTAAGAGAATTTATCATCCAAGCGAGTCTTGAGTTGTAAAATGGGGTATTCGGGGAGAGGCACGTAGATCATCAGTCAGAGAGCTCTATTCGAAGCCCAGCACTGCTGGGGTGTGACAGAGAAAGATCCTCTGCTGCTGCCCTTGGTACAAAGCATCACTACGAGTCACTACGTGGGATCCTGGCAGCAGATGCTGGTGCAGCCCTGAAGAATCTCTGCTTGTAAAGCAGGGAACATCTCTGTGCTCTGCGCTGGCCGTAAGCACAGAAAGAGCACATCAGAGGCCCAATCTAGGGGTGGTGCGTTCAGCTGAGAAAGATTAATCCATTGTCACATGTGGAGACAGACAGACCAGAGCCACCCCAGAGATGGAGTGGTACCTGTGGTCTGCATCCCTCCCTGTTCACTCGCTTCCCCTCAGTGGCTGGGATCATCCCACCTGCCAAAGCGGGGCTGGCTTACACCTCTGCTGAACCTTGTGCTCCCTCTGGCCCCCTCCAGACAACACAAAGCCCGTGTGGAAGTTGCAGCAGCAGCAGCAGTCAGCTGGCCTGGTGAAGAGAGGGTTTTGGTGTTTTAGCTTTTCATTGGTTTGTTTTTGGTTTTGTATCTTATTGTGAAGCTGTAGGCCTTTGCTTCTAAAAAGGAGATGCATTTTTGATTCAGAGAAAAAAGCTAAGCATTTAAAAATCACTTGCTTTTGAGCTAGAGCTGATTGAGAAAAAAACAAGGCAAAAGTTTTATTCTTTCAATATAGTATAAAAGTTCACACTGAGCTCCGTAGCTTTATAGTGGGTGGCTTTTATTCCTAAAGGAAAATATAAAACAATTGTTCACAGAAGAAATAAAAGGTCCCATAATTATGAGATAACTGAATCAGCAGCCCTTTGTGACAATGACCAAGGTATCACAGAAGTGGGTCACGTAATTGTTTCTGCAATGATGTGGAATGGACCGAGCTGGAGAGTTCACAGGAAACCTCATTTGAACACATCAGTTTTACATGACTGTGTTTCAGTGGTTCCATCGAGCTGGAACATTCTGCCTGTGTCTGACACATGTGAGATTTCTGGCCATTACAGTTGACATTGCTGAGCCGTCCTAATCTTCCTTCACTGATGGTTCTCACACCCACTTGTCCTATTTTCCCAGTTAACCTTGACCCTTCACTGAGTGGCTGCAAAGGTCTGAGGGTCTGAGCCCTGGCTGGAAGCAAGTGGAATTGGCAGTGAAGCAGCTCAATTATAAGTGTGATAGAACAAAATGTGCCCCACCAACTGTGTCTTGGTTGGTTATAAATGCAAGAGATGCACAACCCTCAAAGAAGCATATTTCTTTCTTGTGTTAATGGCTTCATTTTGTCATTTGATATTTATTGAGCATTAGCACAAAATCATTAGCACAAAAAAATCTGATAATGGAAAAGAACTAGGTGCAAAATAGCAATTTAAGTTCAGATCTCATTGTGAGGAAACATTTTATAAATCGGTTCTATAATTGAGGAGCAGTTGAAGAACTTTTACAGACTATTTGAAAAAAAATCCTGGACTAAAATCTAGATTATTTTTATATTACAGGAAAATGTTAAAAAATGTCCGAAACAAACAAGTTATAATTAGGTGGATAAGTACAGATACTATACTTGGCTTTAGTCAAAAGTCTGAGAAGCAATTGCAGGTTGTATATGTTGTTTTAGATTTTGTCATTCTGCATTTTGCAGATGGATGACAGGAGAGCATAGCCATCCTGCTTATAAAGTAGGTCCTCGGGTACTTTCCTGCTCTTAGGCTCAGCTGTTCTGAGTATCTGATGTTCTAGAGCATTTGTAGTCTTGCCACATGGTGTACATCTTTCATCTATTCATCCTGTCTGTGCAACTTTTTGCTTTCTTGAAGTCTTCAGTGCTTTTTTTTAAACTAAATTGTTTGAGAAATACAGCAAATGCCATATTTAAAATCTCTCGTTTCTTCCAAACTTCTAAACGACTTTAGATTCACAAGATCCATCGTGATTCAGGAGACAATTCCCAGACAGGTGAGAATTCTTCAATTTTGACTCTGAGATGCTTAGGAGACATTCGTGGGTTCAAGTCTATCAGTTGCTCAGAAGGAATTTAGATTGACATTCGCCTTGCTAAAATCCAAGTGTAATATTGGAAGATTGGGGAGCCAGAGAGAAAGTAGGAACCCATTAAAAATTTCTTGAATCCTCATTCATGCTTCCCCCATCTTGTTTTTTGTTTCTTGGTCAGAGACCATGAAAAGCCAAAGAGCAAACAGACCCAAAATAGAGTATGGCCCAAAAGTCTAGGGGAGACTGGTTGGATAGGAAGCAAGTGAGAATGTGATGGTGATTCATCTATCACCATTCTTCCCTGTCTTTGCAATAACTGGTGACTGATTATCTAATTAGAATATGGGCTGGGCCCTGGCCTGGTAGGCACATGCACTGAGATCCTCTTTCAGCTAAGACCTTGGGCAAGACCCTGACACTTGGTTTCCTTGTCTATAAAATGAAAGGGTGCACCTTGGGACATCTCCTTATGGAAATGCCTGGAATTATCTGCCCATTAGAGGGGAAAATAATCAGTATGCTACTAAAGACTTAAAATTTTTGTTCTTATAAGAATTGCAACCAACCATTCTCTGCCCTGTTAGTGCCTAAAATCAGGTACTGGGTTAATTATTTGGTACTTCTCCTTGATTCTAGAATGACTGCATTTAGTCTACTCATAAAGATTTCATTTGCTCTTTCTGATCTTCGGTGTCATCATTTGTAAAATGAATTAAAAATGCCTATCTTGTGGTTAATGGGAACTAAAGGAAAAAATGGATATAATATCCAGCAGTACCTTGCATTTACTTGTATAGTGTCTTTTTTTCCTTTTCTGAAGATTTTCTAGGTTAGAACAGCCTTGGGTGACATGGTGACACTTCATACCCAGGCAGACCTTGTCTCTCACTTATATTCTAGTTTCTCGAAACACTTTAGAGTGAAGGTATTATTTTAATAAATTTATGAGCTGCTGGGTGCCAAAAACTGTAATGAGTGTTTTTAGGTCTTTTATAGTGTCAAGCATTCCCTTTTACATAATAGACACTCAATGAATATTCACAGAATGTTGAGCAATTGAAATATTCCATCTTGGAAACCATAGGATCCACCATTTATTAAACCTTTGACCTTGCGCTGCCTGCATAATCTCTCCAAGCCTAAATTCCTTATCAGTGAAATGGAGATAGCACTATGTAACTTTTAGAATTGTTGTGATCATTAAATGAGATAATTATTCTATTTAAAGTACATAAAACAATGTCTGGCACATAGTAGGTGCTCAGTAAGTGGGAATTATGTTTTTTTTTATTGGTGACACAATATCCTTTTTTTGCCACTGAGTATGGCTGTTTAAATCTCCTTTATCCTTCTTTTCTCTGCTTTAGATTTAAATTCTTTCTACAGGCATCTGTTAAGAATAAATAATGAATTCTCTGTATTGAAGAATAATTTCTCCAAACTTACAATCACTTCTGTTGCTATAGATTTTCTTAATTCTGAGTTAAAACCAGGGAAAATAAGCATTATCAACCTCTGAATAATTTCTAATGAATGGTTGAGAATTCAATCAGCCAGCTCCTGTCACAGCTTTGACGCTAAGCTCTCTGCTTTTAATTTTATTTATAGGCACATCCTGAGGAATTTTTAATTCTTTATTCTTAAATTTAATCCTTAAGTTAGATTTATTATTTGGTAAATAAATGTTTGGAATGTATATGATTAAGTTCTTGAATAGGCTAAAGACAGTTGTCTTATAAATGACCAAATTCGTTTCTCAGGATTTGATTGATGCCATATGACCCTCATAATATCACTTCAATTACTACTATCTATAGAGGTATTTATAAGGAAAACTGAAACTCCCATCTAAGGGTAGAAAAAGGTGTTAAGGCAGAGTTTGGAAAATGAATATAAGGTGGAGGACTAGTAAATATTTTACATTTGGTCACTTACAAGATTAATTTTATTAAAGTTCTACTTTCACTTCTTGTATATTATAATTCAGTTTAATTATTAATTTTACCATTTTTAATTGAGTCAGATTTCTTAGGACTATAAAGTGGTTTTAAAAATTGATGTAGAGCTGGGCACAATGGCACACATCTTTAATCCCAATGGCTCAGGCGGCTGAGGCAGGAGAATCTCAAGTTTGAGGCCAACCTCAGCCACTAAGCAAAACCCTATCAAATACAGAAAGGACTGGGGACATAGCTTAGTGGTAAAGTGCTGCTGGGTTCAATCCCCAGTTCCCCCCAAAAAAGTTGACATAAAAAGAATCTGTGACATTATGAAGTAGAAACCGCAAGTAGTGAAATTATATGATAAAATCTATGTGTGTCTAAAAGGATTCATATGCAAATGAACATAGTATGTGTTGATGAACCCCCCAAATTTCCCTAAGTTTCAGTGTTTATTTTATTCATGTAACTAAATAACCCTGCATGATAAGCTCCATGACCGTTAAAGAAAAAGACAACAGTATAATACTAATATGACTGATAATTTCATGTGTCTCGGGGGCTCAAATTATTTTCTGGAACTTAAGTAACCTTTAAAGAATAAGGAAAAACTATAAACTTCATCTCTGAATATACTGAAAACAAATCTCTCATTTTCTGATCTGAAATCCTCAGAGCCTCACTCATCCAGATACAAGAACAGGAGGAAAGAATCCATTGATGTGAAATCCATATCCTCTCGAGGCAGTGATGGTGAGAAATTTTGCAGATTTCTTTGACCTTTTTGAAATGTAGAAAATGATGGAGGAACATGTTCATCAGCATACAAATTTGAAGAAGAAAGATTTCAGCTCAACTGGCTCTCCCCTGTCCAGTCAGCTGACAGTGCTTCAGGTTTTGTTAAAGTTCTCTGATGCCTTTTATCATCTTCATCTTCTCCCAAAGGCTCTGTATGCTTTTTCCTTCAGGGCCCAAGTTGTGTCAGGGCACATAACCACTGAAGCTGCTCAGCTTCCACAGCTAGCCAAGGGCATTCTTAGTGCTAGGAGCTAAGGTAGGGCCAGCGTCCTGGCTTCCCAACCCCAACACACACCCATTTTTCCACGTACCTGCTATAAGCACTTATTTTCCCTTAATAAAATGTCGCAGAAACTGTGAGTCAGAATTTAGCAAAACATTCCCGCCCTGCGAGGCAAAATTTAGCAAAATACTTTTTGAGTTCAATAAATCAGGCCTAACAAACCAATTGGATTTATGGGGAGATGGAAAAGTCAAAGGTGATTCTGAAATGTTATTCCTAGGTACCTGGGAAATTATAAGAAGTACTTACAGAAATAGGAGAGTCTCCCGGTGTGGCCAGGTTGGGGTTGAGGGAAGATGCTGAGTTTTATTTCAGTGGAGATGCCTAGGAAGCTGAAACGCGAGACTGGAGCTGGGGCTGGAGATGAGACGTGGTTTTGAGAATCCTAGAGGTGTGGCTGAAGCTGTGAGCAGAACTTCTCTAAGGGTTGCATCTGTGGTAAAAGAACAGAAGGTCTAAGCCCACGCCTGAAGGCCCACCCTCAGCAATGAAGAGGCACAGGGAAATGACAAGGACAGAGGTGTTGTGTGAGCCAAAAACACAAGGGTGGCAATCAACAGGGTGTCCAGCAGTGTTGAATGCTAGAGAGCAGAGCTGGAGAGCGGAGAACAGATTAATAGGTTTCACCCATTCGTTTGGATTTGTTGTTGTTGTAGTTTTGGGGTGGGAGGACCTCACGCAGCTTCACACCTATGCTAAGTAAGGACTGCACCCCTGAGCCACACTCCTAGCCCTCATTTGGTTTTTATTTGGTAACTGGAAGGAGGTTCTAAGGGTATAAGGAGGGGGTGGCTATTACCTGTGATAGAGAGGAGAGATGTAGGCTGCTGATTTAAAGGAATAAATGGAAAGGTCAAGTGGAAAGTCCAGGTGTGAGGCAAGTGACTGATAGAGCAAGGAGTGAAGAGGATTTTTGGAACAAGATGGAATGGCTGACGGGACTTATAAGTGAGACCAAGGATGTACTGAAGAGAATACAGAGAAATTTTTAGGGATAGATAGAACATATAGATGGAGGGGATCGTGGGTGAGGGAACTTGACTGTGTTATCTCGGTTTTTGGAGATTGTGGGTAGGATCATCATGTCTCCAGCATGGGCAACGTGGAGGTGGAAGAGCATGGAGGTGAGCATTGAAGCAGGCAGTTCTGTAGGTATTGGTGGATTGAGTTGTCCCATCTAGGAAACGGAGACCCAGCCCTTCTGCCTGCCTTGCAGGAAGGTGAGAAGGTCTTATGCAAATGAGGCTTGTAAAGTGAAGCTCTACCTTTTGAATTTTAAACCACATGTAAGCATTGCCCCTTCAAAAAACATCAATTTTTTTTTTAAAAAATGAAGTTTTCTACAGATTACAATTGAACCAGGCTCAGGAAAAGAGTGTGGGTGGCCCCAGTTTGCAGTGCAAGTGAGCTCAGTCTGCTGCCCCACACCTTGGCGTGACCTGTGCCTTCCCTCCAAGCTGAGGAGTTAGCCAGTTACATAAGCAGCAGTTGAGGACTGAAAGTGATGGAACTGCCCAGGGGCTTAGTGTAGAAAGGGTGCCGGGGAAAGGCAGGGAAGGGGATCCTTAGGCTGCTGGGATCAGCCCTCAGGATCCCATGAGCTTTCTCTGAACTTCCCACTGTGGACCTGAACTTGTCAAACCCTCCAGCTGCCAAAGTCTCAGACCAGATCATCTTTCCCTGATTGGGATAGTCGGACGGTCATGATTGAGCTGTCAATCTTTTAGGAAAAGGAGATGGGTGAATTCCTTGAGAGGGCAGTCCTGGGAGAGTCGGGTCCTGGTCCATGAAGGGACTTCTTAGCTGTACTCTCCCATGCTAAGCTTAAACTTTCCTTCTCACCAGCACCGAGCTTACAGAACCGTCGCTATCCATCCATGGCAAGGATTCATTCCATGACCATTGAGGCTCCCATCACAAAGGTAAGTGGCAGCTGCTGCCTTCACTCTGTGGTCAGGGGCCCCATCCCTGGGCTGTGTTCTGAGATCCATCCTGCAGATGAATGGAGCTCGTGATCCAATGGGAGAAACATATTAAACCAACAAGCACATAATACATAAGTGTATAGTTATGAAATACAGTAAGTGCTATGGGGGAAAAACCCACAGGACCACCTGAGAGAAAATGAGAGTAGAGCCTGAATGTAGAATGGGTCAAAGGGTGGTTAGGGAGGGTCTCTCTGTAGAGGAATAATGCTTGAAGCAAAACTTGAAGCGTGCTGGTCAGGTGGAGAAGACTTGCAGCGAGCAGGAACAGCAAGGTAGAAAGCACTGAGATATTTTTCCAGATGACCTGAAAGGAAGTCAGGGAGGCCAGAGCTTGGTGAGCAGGAGACGATGGAGGAGTGGGTTGCCCAGGGCTTGGCTCATGCTGGTCATTTGGGCCTGAAGAAGGCTGTAAGTTTGTGTGCCACAGAAATTGTTGAGGAATTTAAAGCAGGCATGGCAGGATCAGGTGTGTTTTGAAAAGAACACTCAGCAACCATTGCAGAGAGAATGGATCCAAGGTGGCAAGTGAGCGAGACAGAAGGCCAGTCGGGGGCTTTTCTCAAATTCCTGGCAAGAAAAGGAGTAGCTGGGCTAGAATGCAGGCAGAGGAGGTGGAGAGGAATGAGTAGGTCAAGAAATGCTTAGGGTTAGAATCAGCTGGACTTGGTGAAGTGTTGTCAGGGTCAGGAGGAGGGGCCAAGTGGGGCCTCCCAGGTTTCTGGTCTGAGAATGAGGTGGATGGAAGCACTCCTCGCTGCAGTTTGGGAACCAGAGAAGGAGAACAACTTTTGTCCTTGATTCTTTTAAAAATGTTTATCTGCTTGCTTCGGAGGAAGGGGAACAAGTTCCTGAGTTTAGTTTCAGACATGTACAATATTCCAATAGATAACTCAGGTGGGCGGCCAGATCTACATGCCTGGTGGCCAGGAGGAGTACTTGGGAGTCCTTGGCTATGGGTCACTTTTGTCCTGTCATGGAAATTAAATATCATTCCTGGAAGGGCCATAGAATGAAAGAGAGGCCCAGAACCAGTCTCTGAGGAACTCCAGCCTACAGAAGCGAGCTAGATGAGAATGGACAACAAAGGAGCCTGGAAAATGTGGTTCAGAGGTGGGAGGCCATAGGACAGGGTGGGATACAAAGCTTGTGTCAGTAAGTGAGAGGGAGGGGTGCCTTTTGGATAGTAAGATGTGTCACTCACTGATTTTTTTTTCTGGATTCCAGGCATACATATGACTTTCAGGAAGATGCACCTTCATGTCCATAAATTTATTCTTATTCTGTTCCTTAGGTTATAAATATAATCAATGCAGCTCAAGAAAACAGTCCAGTCACAGTAGCAGAAGCTTTGGACAGAGTTCTAGAAATTTTACGGACCACAGAATTATATTCCCCTCAGCTGGGTACCAAAGATGAAGATCCTCATACCAGTGATCTTGTTGGAGGCCTAATGACTGTGAGTGATGAGGGAAAGCCAGAAATGCAGGGGGACTACAATCAGAACCTTCCAGTGTACATCTAACATGGAAAATGCTACCTACAGTTGCAGAAATATTGTTGTATATAGACTAACAGTATAACCAGAAGCAGCTGCATTGATTTATGTATTATATGTGCAGTGATTCTAAAGTGATTTTTGCATTTATTTTTCCATGAGGCTGATTGACCACAGCACTGGGAGATGTCCTTCCAAATTCCTACTACAGTAAGGAGTGAATCAGCAAGTGATTGAGGGCAATGTGAGATGGGGGTTATATAGGCCCTTGTGTGTTGCTTCTTCCCCTTGATCTAAATGATCTAAATTATATTATTGGATGAGGGTCACAGCTTTATTTCCTTGGATCTCAGAATTTCCCTACACAGTTGGCCTTCTGAATCCATGGGTTCTGCTCTGCAGGATGCTGGAGGGGCTGTGGGAAAAGAGGAACACTGTCACATTGCTGGTGGGGCTGCAAACTGGTTCAGCCACTCTGGAAAGGAGTGGAGACTCCTCAAAAAATTAGGTCTGGAACTACCTTATGACCCAATCCTGGATATTTTCCCAAAAGAATTAGAATCAGCATATTACAGAGATATGGTTTCATCAATGTTTATAGTAGCTCAATTTACTATAGCTAGATTGTGGAACCAACCCAGATGCTCCTCACTCGACGAGTGGATTCAAAAACTTTGGTACATATATACAATGGAATACTACTCGGCCACTAGAGAAAACAATATTATGGCATTTGCAGCCAAATGGATGGATTTGGAAAAAATAATGCTGAGTGAAATATCCCAATCTCAGAGACTCAAGGACTGAATGTTTCTCTCATTTATGGAAGCTAGAATACAACTGGAAACAGTATGATAGATGGCTAAGCTAATAATAACCTCCACATGTATGAATTTTTACACAAACAGGGGGAATCTTGCCTAGGATACCTGGAGACATAGGGAGGGGGGCAAA
>PVKS010007237.1:48421-74147 GCA_004027875.1 Aplodontia rufa | reverse complement strand
TGTCCAGTAGGTGAGCTCTGGCCTCCGGTGACCCTTTCCTGTGTACCATGTGCCGTCCAGTCCCCCCTGCCTGCAGAACTGAAGCTGGCCTTCATAGTTAGCCTTGGGAAAATTCTTAGCTAATTGGATTGAAGATGGTCTGCATTTTATTCCTTACTGGGTCCTTCCCGGCTATGTGGCTCTTGGTCTGTCCCTTGTGAGAGTGCTATTCCTTCCTCCAGGCCAATTAGAAGCATGGAGTCCAGCCCACCTCCAGCTGAGCCCCGCCCACCTCCAGCTGAGCCCCGCCCACCTCCAGCTGTGTGATCAGCAGCAGTGCTGGACTTGCAACCTCACGTCCTGTCCTGTCCGGATCAGGCAGGCATAGGAAAATGCCACCCAGCTGCGGCAGAAGAGGCTGTGAGGACTGCAGTTCGTAAAACAAAGCAGACCCTAAAGAAACGTGATTGTTGGCTGCTTTCACTTCTCTGAGCTGGAAGCTACAAGGCCTCCGGTCATCCTCTGTCAGCCAAAATCCCATCAAATGCAAGCTGTGCTTCGCTTTGCAAAAACTCTCTGCTGAAGTCCAGCCACTTCCCTAGGCCTGATGTCCTTGCACCTAATCGAAGGCTCATTTATTTAACAGGGTTCAGGAAACGGCCAGGTGCTATGAAAAGTAGAAGAACCCTAGCAACTCACAAGTCCACTTCTCTTACGCTCAATCTAACCTGAGGCGACAAGGAAGGGCAAAGGGCAGGGACTACAGGCAGAGGCATCAGAGAAGGCTGTGGGGAGGCACAACCGCGGG
This sequence comes from Aplodontia rufa, assembly GCA_004027875.1. Lineage (NCBI taxonomy): Eukaryota > Metazoa > Chordata > Mammalia > Rodentia > Aplodontiidae > Aplodontia > Aplodontia rufa. The sequence continues at coordinate 73,360 of PVKS010007237.1, read as the reverse complement.
CAGATGTGCCACTCGACAGGCGAGTTCAACTCCCAGCATCTTGGAGGAAAAGCTGCTTGGACGCAGTGGACGTCTGGACCCGGGCGCTTCGTGGGCGTGCTAAAGCAGGGCATGTTGGATGGACAAGGGATGAAAACACAAACGGGTGAGATGAACGAGACCGTCCTGCACCAGGGACGGCTGGGACAAGATTCATAGAGACCTTGAGCGGCGGGCTTTGACGCTTCAGTTTCTCTCTGTAATCATTCTCGTTTTGAGGGAGGGAGGGAGTTCATTTGTGTTTTTGAAAGAAAATTCTGTCTTCAGGTGTGGAGAGTCCTGAAAGAAGGAAAACTTGGGCAGAGAAAACAGTCAAGTTCCAAGGAACTTTGCCCTTCCAGACCCAAACGAAGGGTTTTAGAAAAACATGTGGCTGGATGATGACTTTTGCAGATCTGACTTCTTGGCCTGAAGCTTCCCAGCTAGGGAATGATGCAGTGTATTAGCTCAAGGCCACTGGATTAATGCCAGGGCCCAATTAGGAAATTGTGCCTGTAGGGTAACCTACATTCTCAGTACTTTTCCAGGCTGGAAACCTTGCCAGATGGCTCACGTCGGGAGCCGCTGCTAGCCTGTCTTAACTCTTTTACCTGCAAGTGGGAGAGTGGTCACTTTCAGAAGTGGGTTTAGACATGCCCCGTGAGTGCCAGGGTGTGGAAGGACACCACAGAGTAAGAAGTGCATGCCTGGGCCCCTCAGCACAGGCCAGATAATGAGTGGACCTCGACTTAGCCTCAAAGAGAAGGGGTTCAGCTTATCTCTTCTTTAGCTGTGGATGAAGAGCTTTGCACTCAGGAGGCTCAAATTCTCGTTAAGAATGACTTTCCTGGGGGTGGGAGCCACGGCTCAGCAGCTGGGACGCTTGTCTGGCATGCACAGGGACCCGGGTTCAAACCTCAGCACCACCTACGCAATGAAGCGTGGGAGCAAAGAAGGCCACATGAAAAACTAAATGAATTTAATTTTCTCTCTCTCTTGTTCTCTGTCCCTCTCTCTTGCTCTTTCCTGTGGTGGCCCTTCCTAATCTCTACCCCCAGGCCTCTTGTGCCACCAACTTCAGACTTTCCTCGAGATGTCTCCTAACATGGTGAAGAGCAGTGGAGAAGATGTGACTGAGCAGCCAGTAATAGGTCCCCACCTCAGACCACTCCTGTTGGAGAAGAGGCCACAGTACTTCCTGCCCCCCAGTGTTGATGCCCAGGTAGGGGTGAGTAACTGGCTGTTGATTCTACATCTGGATGTCAGCCAGAGGTGTCCAAAAGAAATGACAGCTTCTGACTCAGGTTTCTGATGGTGGACGTAGCTGAGCATTTGGAAATTACCAGAGTGCCTTGCTGAGGATGCCAGGGCTGGGTGTCCTTGGCGCCATCCTGCAGGCACGTGACTCGTGGGCCTTTCATGTAGCATTCACCAAGGCTTCCATCTGCCAGCTGAGAGGTGGCAACAGACAGAAATGCCCATCATGCTAGGCACATGGTAGATATTCGGGAATACTCTCATAATAAAATGAGTTTAGATAAGAGTGGGAGGGAGGAGAGCACAGTGCTCTTATCTCTGCCCAAAAGACACAGCCCCCACTCAGTTCTATGTAACTCACAGGTTTGGGGGCGGGGCTCACACAGCTCTGCCCATTTCAGCCCATGGATGACACTGTTAGCCAGCAGACAGAGAAAGGAGCAGTGCCACTCGGGCAAGACCTGGGACCTGCCAACAATTCTGCTGGCTCCCCTCCCACTTCCCCCTCCTCCTCCTCCCCTCCTTCTGCTTTTGTAAAGGATGCTGTGTTTCATAACATTGGCTTGAGTTTCACACTGCCTAGTGTCCACCCTTTTCTCTGAGGTCTGTCTGTCCCTGAAACCTCATAAATTATGTCCAGAGGACACCAGAGACACTCTGATTGCCAAAGTCTGGGATCTTTCTTATTTCATATTCTTTTTCTTTCTCTCTCTCTCTTTTTTTTAAAGACAGAAGGACCGTGAGAAAGAGAGAGACAGAGACAGAGAGAGAGAGAATCAATTTTATTTAGTTTTTCATGTGGTTTTCATTGCTCCGACACTTTGTTGTGTACGTGGTGCTGGGGTTTGAACCGCATCCTCATGCATGCCAGGCAAGTGCTATAACCACTGAGCCACTGCTCCAGCCCTCTTATTTCATATTCTGTGCAGTGTCTTTGGCTTTTGGCACTGTTGACTCCACACAGCTCTAAACTCTCTCTTGGTGACCAGGGCATCACCACCCTCTCCTGTTCCCCTTCCACCTCTGTGAGAAACCATTGCAGAGTGGAGCTAGGCTCACCTGGCCTCCATGCAAGAGCATGACGCTGGGGAGCTTTCGGACAAGAGTCATCTGGCAGGGGCTGGAGGGGTGGCTCAGAAGTTACGGCGCTTGCCTAGCATACATGAGGATGTGGGTTTGAACCCCAGCAACACGTACACAACAAAGCGTTGGAGCAACAAAAGCCACATGAAACACTAAATAAAATTGATTCTTTCTCTCTCTCTCTCTTAAAAAAAAAAATCACCCGGCAGCATGCGGAGTCTTGCCCAGGAAAGACAGTGGCCCTACCCCAGGTGCAGGGAATTAAGGGGATGTTAGCGTGAGGTCTCAACATGCTTGCAGCTACCTCCAGTTGATTGATTGGGGATCACCTGCCTTCTTTCCTTGTGAATAAAAAGTGTCTGGCTCAGGGGCACAGAGCCTCTCTGCTGGGCAGTACAGTGCCCCTGGCTTCCTCCACACCTTCATTTCCCTGAGAGTCTCTCTGTCCCCTTTCAGGACTGCAGAACACTGCCGAGCTCATCAGCACCCTTCCCTGGTTCTTGTCCATGTCCCAGCTCTTTGATTTGTTTTTATTCTTTGTGTCCTGGGGACTGAACCCAGGGGTGCTTTACCACTGAGCTACGTCCTCAGTCCTGTCTATGTTTTATTTTGAGACAGGGTCTCACTAAGTCACCCAGGCTGGTCTTGAACTTAAAGTCCTCCTGCCTCAGCCTCTTGAGTTGCTGGGATCATGCACCACGGTACCCAGCCCCAACCCTAAAACTTGGAGAATTCTGCATCTACTTTTCTCTGCCTCTGTGTGTGCACGGGCATATGCCCTGCGGGGGTGCAATGCTCCTGCTGGTGACTTCATTGTGTCCTTGGACATATCCCTTTCCACTCTTCCTCCTCTCCGAGGCCTTCCTCAGCTCCCAGGCGCCACCTCCATGGCAGTTTCTCCATTTCCCATTCATAGCCACCAGTCCCAGTGCATATGTGCTCCTCTTTTTAAACTGAAAACTGTCAAGCACACATTCACATGCATTGTTTGTATATGTGTGTTACTGGGGATGGAACTCAGGGTCTCATGCTAGGCAAGTGCATCGGCAGCCTTCACACTGCACTTCAACACTACACCCTTGATAAGGCAGCCTGCGGCCCCCAGCAACCATCCTCATCACTTTTAGCTGGTAACACAGGCCATTTAGCTGGGTATGCAAGACAGGTCACTTTTAGCTGGGTATATAAGACAGGTCACTTTTAGCTGGGTATGTAAGACAGGTCACTTTTAGCTTGGTTTTAACATAGGTCACCTTTAGTTTGGTATTAACACAGATCACTTTTAGCTAGGTATGTAAGGTCACTTTTAGCTTGGTTTTAACACAGGTACTTTTAGCTGGGTATGTAAGTGTTATAAATGAAATCAAACACGTGGTCAGGTGTGGGTGAGCAAGGCAGAAATTTTCCTTCGGCCGAAGGGCGAAAAAAAAATGCGCGACTCGCTAGGGAGTGAGGGGTCCTTAATGCCGACCTGACGCAATACTGCCCTTTGCCCTAATTGGAGGAGCTCAGGTGCACAGTCTGCGCGATTGGCTGTGACTAGGTGGAGGCAGGTGCAAGAGGGAGTAGGCGGCGACTGGGAGATAATGGGGGTGGGGGTCACCGCACACGTGGCGAGGGTAGTAGGGATTCCATGTTTCCCGGAAGAAGATGGCCGGGTACTGGAAGGGGTCCTAGGAAGGAGGTGGGCGGACACAGGTGGGCCGACGCAAGTGGGTGTATACAAGTGGGGGAGTTACAGTCTTCAGAAAGGGAGGGGGATAATGGAGGTAGTAGACTATACATCACGATCTTTCAAATTTGACAGAAAAGACATACATCTTACAGTAAGACAGGTCACTTTTAGCTGGGTATGTAAGACAGGTCACTTTTAGCTGGGTATGTAAGACAGGTCACTTTTAGCTTGGTTTTAACATAGGTCACTTTTAGCTGGGTATGTAAGACAGGTCACTTTTAGCTTGGTTTTAACATAGGTCACTTTTAGCTGGGTATGTAAGACAGGTCACCTTTAGTTTAGTATTAACACAGGTCACTTTTAGCTGGGTATGTAAGGTCACTTTTAGCTTGGTTTTAACACAGGTACTTTTAGCTGGGTATTAACACAGTTTGCATTTCTCAGCCTTCCTTGCAATTAGGTGTGCCCATGTGACCAAGTTCTGTTCTGGGCACTGGGATGCAAGGGGAAGTGTGTGTATGTGCGTGTACATGCATGAAGTTTGATCTCTGCCCATGCTGCGTGGTAAAGGAAAGCAGGGAGTAAAGAAGGAGCCTACATCCCCAATAATGAGATAGGTGACACCTGTGTCCACATAGCTTAACAATCAGGATGGAGATCCAAGACCTCCCAAGTTAACATGACTATTTGATCTAGAAAATTCTTGTTCAGGAAGATTTAATTGTATACCAATAACTAGTTTTACTGTTTGCTTCAGGAAACTTATGAGAAAGAATTTATTCTAACCAAAGATGGCTCATCTTGGCAAATAACCCCACTTTCGGGGCAGAGATTTTTCTTCTGGGCAAAGAGCTCATTTGTCAAACATCTAGTTTGTTCATCAAGACTCAAATTTTCAAGGCCTCCATGTATCCCCCAGGCCTAACCCACTGCATCACAGCTTGGCCCAATCCCATTAGAACCCAGCACTGAAAGATCTGCCTTGGACACAAGACCCCCAAGCCTGTGCACATGGCCAGGTTCCCCACCTCACACACCTTCAATCCATCAGCAGGTTACTCCAGGTTTTCAGGCCAGCCTATAGCTGACAATGATCAAGGAGGGGACTTACCATACCCGGACTTCATTCACAAGAGAGGGACGGAAACCTCTATCTCATCAGGACACTTTTACTTTGTGTTTTTTGGCCACTGGTGGCTGAACCTGATCCCAGTACACCTTCCTTCTTCCCCTCCATACCATGGCCATCTTTATGCTTCACCCTGTGGCTGCCACAGAAGAGGTCTGCACAGGGTGAGAAGCACAGGGCTAGATCTTTTTATGTAACTCTGGGGCATGTTGATCTGTAGAATTCCTTGTACATTTTGGACATGAGTCCAATGAAACTAATTTTAAAACAATCAAACAGGGCAGGAATACTTAGCATATAGAGTCCACCCTCTGGGCTCTGTCCCTAGCCACACACACACACACACACACACACATACTGCCGTTAAATACATATGCAAACACATGTTGTTTCCTTCAACTTATTCACCTTACGAATTTGTTCATCTATTTAATAATACCTCCATTGCTTGAGACATTTTAAAATAACTCTTGTAATTCCTTTTATTTATTTATTTTGTACTGGGGATTGAACCATAGGCTTAACTACTGAGCCATATCCCTAGTCCTTTTTTATATTTTATTTTGAGACAGGTCTTCTTAAGTTGCTCAGGACCTTGCTAAGTTGCTGAGGCTGGCTTTGAATTTGGGATCCTCCTGCATTGGCTTCCCCAGTTGTGGGAATTACAGGCGTGCGCCATTGCTCCCAGGGTACTTTCATCTTGATTTGAGTCCTAGTGGTGACAGACCAGGAGATCAATTGTACCTGAGCTGTCTTTTCTGGTAAGGTTTTCTTTGTTTCTCCTTTTCTCTTTTTTTGCAGCGCTGGGATCTAATCCAGGGCCTCACCACATGCCAAGCAAGCACTCTACCACTGAGCTACATCGCTAGTCAGCTGCCCCTTTCAAAGCATCTTTTGATCGTGGATATGATTTCTACACACAAGCACAAGCCATTCAGACTGAGCCTGAAGAGTAAAGTGGAAAACGACGGTATAAGTTGAAAAATAAGGTGTGATCAAGTTATAAATGTTTTACTTGTGTAGCTGGTAAACAGGCCCTGAAGGAAATTCCAAAACTGTTTCGCGCAATGGGAGCCTCAAATGCAGTCACCTAGGTGACTAATGTGATCGGAACAACAGTGGCATTGACGGAGAAATTGTATGGTAATTTATAAAGTTACTTTGCTGTGTGGGTGGACGTGCCAGGCGTTCCTTTGTGGTCATAAGCCCCTCTTGGGGACCCCTGCTTGCACTTTGGTTTTAGAACCGGAACTGGGGAGGCTGCGCTCCTGCTGGCATGCGAGACCTACCCCCGCAGCCCACTGAGCACGCCTGTCGCGTGTCTTAGCTCCATCCCACACTGCAGACGTCAGGCGGTTGACAAGGCTGCTCCCGGGTTCCACCCAGCTCCTCCTTAGCCCTGCTGCTGGCCTCACCTCCATTACCGGGAAGAATGCGGTCAGGGCACTGTTGGGTGCGCGCTGCCCTGGTCGGTCAGCACAACACGAGGCGGGCCCCAGGGAGGTCCGCGGACAGCAGCAGCGCGGCTGGGCCGGCTCCTCCTCTCCGCGCACCGACCCGCCCGCTGCAGCTCCACCCAGCTCCTAGCGCCGCACGAGGACCCCGGGCGACCCGCGCCACCTCCGCCGGCTACTGGCGGGTCCCCACCCCCATACGCAAACTGGGTCGGGCCACTGGGCTTCCGGCGAGACCCGCCTAGCGTCCGGGACCTTGTCTCCCCGGGCTCCTCCCACGCCCTCGGATCCAGAGCGTGCGCTTGCGCATTCCGGGCCCGGCCCCTGTTGTCGCCCCACCCCCTCCCTAGCAACCGCCGCTCGCCCCCGCCCCGCCCCCGCCCCTCGGCCGTGTCTGCGCACGCGCGCCCCTTCCGGCGCCAGCCCCGCCCTCGCCGTCGCCGTAACAACCGCTCGAGCCCTCGCCGCGCCCCTCGCCGCTCCCGCCCAGCCCCCTTCCCGGAACCGGCGGTCGAGCGGCCCCGGAGGAGCAGTGGGACGGCGACCGCACCGTGGAGCCGCCGGCATGAGCGCCCCGCGCCGCCCCGCGCCCCGGGCTCGGCCTTTCTGACAAGAGGTAGGTGCGCGACCCCGCGGCGGGCTCCGAGCGCGCCCCCGGGCGGCCCCGGGACTCCCCCGCCCCGAGCCCGCGCCGGAGCGTCACCCGGCCCCCTCCGCTGCCCCCGTCCGGCGGGAGCCGAGCTGCGGCCGCGGTCCTGCCCGGTCTCCGAGCCGCGGGGGCTTCGCTGGCCCCGGCCGCGCCGATTGTCATGCAATAGAGGCGGCCGGGTCCCGGGAGCCCCAGGCAGCGGCCGCTCCGGTGCCCGCGCTTGGGTCTGCGCCGGGGTTGAACCCGAGCATCGCGGCCGGGGACGGGCTCCGCGGGGTGGGTGGATTAGCAGGTCCCCCGTGCAGTCCCTTAGGGCTCCCCAGGCTGGGGGTCGGGTGCGCTTTCTAAACGAGCGTCCCGCCTCCCTTGCATCCTCTCCCTGCCCTCTCGGCTCCCGGGACTCGTCCTCTTATCTGGGAGATACCGCAAAATTAATCTTCCCAATTAAAAATTTAAACGCTGATTAGATCCCCACTGCCCACCAGCTTTGTAAGGTTTGCAAAAGTAAATAGAACGCGGTCCTTGCGCACCGGGACGCGTCAGCCCCAGGATCCAGACTAAGGTAGACTTCGGTTTGAGTTTGGAGAACTGAGTTTGGCTCAGATTTTCAAGGATTTTACAGCTGTTTCAAGACCATCTCTCCCAGACCTCGTATTACAGAGATGGAGTTAGGGAAGGCACCTGCCGGAGGTCACCCAGAGTCACTCCTTTGCAGTGTCTCCGACTATCATACGGTTTGTTTTTCAGCATAGCCTGTTCCTTCAGAGAGATAACGCCAAACAAACATACAAGAGGAAGTTCTAGAGCCGTTTCAAGTCATGTAAACATTGTGGGAATGCGATAGTATGGAGAGCAGTCTTCTGAAGTAAACTATGTCTTCATAATTTCTTTTTTTACAGCTAGAGTTTGGAATCCTTGAGGATATTCAGCTATGTACTTTTGAATATCCTCTCACCATATTCAGCCTAAGATAACATTCTTAATGATTGTCCCCAGCAGGACAGGTAGGCTATGGCATTCGTTTTTCTTCCTCACTTTTTTTCTTTTTTTATTCCTCACTTTTAGTTAGATGAGTGGAGTCCCAGATGACTCCACACACAAGTGTGTTTTCAGAACAATACAGGCTGGCCTTGGAGAGTGATTCTGTGCTGGCAGGCCTTCCTTGATGTGGGAATTAGGCTCCAGCAGGGATGGAAAATCTAGAGCTGCACAGCTCTTGAAGGCTGGAGCATTCAGAGAGCCCCCTGAGCCAGAGCCTCCCTGCCATTGGAAGTCAGGTCTCTGAAATTGCAGTGCGCGCAGAAGATAGGCCGGGACAAAGTGCTCTTTGAAAGCAGCTTTTTGAGTAATAGTCTGTAATTTGAGATACATAGTATTTTTCCCCCTGCTTCTTTGTTTTCTCCAGAGCTGAGTAAGATGTTACTGTTTTTATTTGGCTCTCAGTTGAAGTTGTTCAAGGGAAAATCATTAGAATAATTGAATCCTAGCATTTTCTTGCTGGGAAGGACTAGATCAGTGAACCCAGCGCAGAGGCCCAGCCATGCAGGCGAGGGGAGCGGAGGCCTCCACCCTCAGACAAGTGTGTTCCACCTGGGCGTCCTTTGCCTGTCTTATGGTCTTCCTACCTCCCCTGCCCTTGTCTGTTTCAGTACCTTTTGATTTGTGTGTGCATGGAGTTATGACTCTCTGCCATCCCTCTTTGCCCTTAGACTGTGGGGTGATGTGTGGATGCAGACTTACTTTTTTCCGCACAGTGATGGTTTGTCACATATGGTATGTTTTGCAGGTGTGAGAGGATTGCTATTGTACTACAATCATGGTGCAAAAATACCAGTCACCCGTGAGGGTGTACAAACACCCCTTTGAATTAATTATGGCTGTAAGTACTGCACATTTCCATTTATTCTTTGGCTTCTTACTTTTTTAATTAGGATTTGATGATCTGTAAATTTAAATGTTCATTGTTTGTCTCCATTGTTTCACTTACTCTGTTTACGTGCTTATGAACTGTACTGTCGTTAAGATGTTTTTAAAACAAGCCTCTGGAAAGTGCACGTTTCTTTTAAAAAGACACCTCAGGATCATGTGTGAATTTGCATTGATTCTCGCCTTGAAAACGCAGAAGTGGGATTCTGACTAAGCACTTCTGTGAATTTCGTTCTGCGTTTCCTTGTTCAAGTAGCGCAGGGATATGGAGTGGGTTCTTTTGCGGGTGGTGCCTGCTGTGGCCGTGGTAACTGACTACAGGTGGAGTCTACCCATGTGGTGGGCAACCCTGCCAGTTCAGCTTCACCTAACACCAAATCCATGAGTTGAATTCCACAAGTGAGATAATGGAAGTCTATTTTTTTTTCTTTTTTTGTTATTTGCCTGAAAAATTTGGCTAAAAATAAACATTTTGGTGGATAGAAAAACTTTTAGGTTACTATATGATATCCCATCCCTTCCCTTTTATTATTAAGGTATGATATGCATTCAGGAATATACAGTACACGTGGGAAAGTGTGTGTATCATGCACGTGCACCTGAGCTCACCAGTGTTCCTGACACCTGGTCAGGAAGTGGGACATTGCAGCCCTGTTAAGGTCGCACTTGTCTCCTTTGGGTCCTTGCCCTCCACCCTCTCAAAGCGCACCGCTGTCTTGACTCCTAACACTGACGGTGACTATTGCCTCTTTCTGTTCTTTATATAGAAACTTGGGTGTTTTTGGTCTGGCTGCTTCTACATTACGTTTGTGAGCTTTGCCTAGATCAATAAAGTCTTGAAAACAACATATTGGGCTGGGGTATTGCTTTAGTGACATGGCTTGTGCCTGTTTCCCCCATGTCTCTGGGTTCCATTGCCAACAAGCTCCCCCACTCCAAGAAGGAAAAAAACAAAAAGAAAAACTCAGGTCCACCCAAAGGATCAAGGGGAAATTTTGTTGTTGTTGTTTTTAATGGAGGTGTAACACACAGTGAATTGGTTACATGTTGCTGTACAGTTTAATCAGTTTAACAAGAGGCACCCACACCTCTATCCAGACAGAATATTTGCTGGCCTGTAATCCCAGCAACTCGGGACGCTGAGGCAGGAGGATTGCAAGTTCAAAGCCAGCCTCAGCAGCTGAGACCCTGTCTCAGAATAAAATATAAAAAGGACTGGGGATGTGGCTCAGTGGTTAAACACCCCTGGGTTCAGTCCTTGGTATAAAAAACAAAAAGCAAAGAAACACTTCCCTGGTGACCTTCTCTGTCAGGTGGGACTTTTGTTTGTTTACATGGGTGTGGGTGCTTTGTAAAGACTGTCCTGTATTTCCTTCAGTCTGTGTTAAGTGGCGCTGCCCAGAGTTTTCGTGAATGGCGGAGGTGTCGGAGAGGCCCCGTCTGTCCGCAAGCTCTGTGTGCGTGTTTGGTTTTGGCTGTGGAGCAGAGGCCACTCCAGCCAGCCTGAAAGGGAGTTCTGTTAGCAGCGGTGATAGGAATCACAGAGTCAGGATTTCCAGCTGGGACAGCCTGGAGCCTGGTGGTGGAGGGTGGCTCTTAGCAGCTCTGGGGGCGTAGGCTGCAGTTGTCCCTGGAACTTCACCCTGTGGGACCCCACCTCGCTCCGTGTACCAGGGCTTTTTTGTTCCCCCACCAACTGGCTTCTCTGCTCACTCTTTCCTCTCCCTGTGGCTTCTGCTCATGTGCTTTCTCAGCTGGCCTGAACCCCTCTGGCTTCAGTTCAACTTTGTGGCATTTCTTGCTGTGTTATTGCAGTTTCTAAGTGACCAGTTATTGTCACATTTCCTAGTTCACATTCTTGAAAGAAACTTAATCTGGTCCACTTCTTCCTCCCAGACCTGGACTATGAGCTATTGGCCAGCCCGCAGGGTGTCAGTCAGGGGTGGGTTGCCTGACCCTGGGTCAGTTCCCTGGGCTGGTGGGGTTGAGGGGAAATGTGTGGGATAGTAGGGACAGAATGGCAGCGAGGAATGAAGTGTCGGCCCCCCATGGGAGGGACTGTTTCCCAAAACCTTAGTATGATTTAAAAAGCTTGCCTGCTCATCTCTTTTCCAAGTACTAGAGTTAATAGAGATATTTTGATTATGTAATTTTTTTTAAAGAGACAGAGAAAGGGGCTAGAGTGGTGACTGCAGTTACAGCACTTGCCTGGCATGCACGAGTATGCGGGTTCAAACCCAAGTATCTTGTACACAACAAAGTCTTGGAGCAACGAAAGTCACATGAAAAACTAAATAAAAATTGTTTCTGTCTTTCTCTCTGACTCTCTCACTATCCCTATTTCTTTAAAAAAAAAATAGAGAAAGAGAGAACCAACTTTATTTTTTCATCTGATTTTTTTCCTCCGACACTTAGTTGTATGTATAGTGCTGGGGTTCGAACCTGGGTCCTTGCACATGCCAGGCAAGCGCTGTACCACTGAGTCACTGCTCCAGCCTGATTGTGTTATTTTCAAACTTCTTTATTTCCTTTACTTTACTATTTTCAAAATTGTGAAGTTTATTTTGCAAATTTTATGCATAAATTTACAGAAGAATTCAAAATTCAAGTTCTCAGCCACTTCCAGTCTTTAAAAATTAAGCCATTTGTAAGTTGCTTTTGTTTGGGGCAGTGATTAATTTCCTCTTGAATATCTTTCTCCTTCCAAAAGCAGGGTAGTGTTGAGTTGTGGCGACTCTCGTGTGGTGCAGTTGCCCCTTCCGGCTGCAGTTGGATGCTGTAGCGTCCCCAGTCCTCATCCGATTCGCTTTTTTGTCACGGAGGAAAAGCAGTGGTGTGATAAGAGTATTCATTCGGAGTAAGGAAGGGCGTCTGCAGTTAAGGCACGGACAGAACTAGAGCTTTCCCTCAAATATCTGAGAAGCTCAAAAAGTGAATGTGCTGTAAAAATCAGAGTGCACAGGGCTGGAGCGACCGCTCAGTGGTTGGAGCCCTTGGCCTGGCATGCGCAAGGACCTGGATTCGAACCCCAGCACCACATACACAACTAAGTGTCAGAGAAACAAAGGCCAGATGAAAAAGAAATAAAATTGATTCTCTTTCTCTCTCTTAAAAAAAAAAATAGTGCACAACAGGGCCCAAGGAGCTCAGCAGGAGGTGGTGTGCAGTAATAGTGCTTTTATCAGGGCCCTGATGGAGTCCTGATTTATATGGGGCCCTATGAGGAGAGGGACTGGGGGAAAATGAACTTGCCCAACTTAAGCCCCTGTTGGCTTGTTTTTTTGGTTTTTTGTTTCATTTTTTTAAAGACAGAGGAACAGTGAGAGAAAGAATCAGCTTTATTGAGTTTTTCATGTGGCTTTCATTGCTCTGACACTTTGTTGTGCATGTGGTGCTGGGGTTTGAACCCATGTACTCGCGCATGCCCGGCAAGCGCCGTAACCGCTGAGCCACCACTCCAGCCCCGTGTTGGCTTGTTTTAACCAAGAGTTTAACTGTAATTTAGGCTTCGTTGCCAGAAAGCTGTTGAGGTGGAAAGTGCCTGATGCAAATAGGTAACTAGTGGGGTCAGACATGTCTTTGCCTTCCAGTTGATTTGATGAAAATTTACCATTTGTTTTGGGGTCAGTAGCATTAAAAAATCACATTGAAGGTCTTGTTAACTTTCGTTGTGGTGGTCGTACTGGGGATTGAACCTGGGGCCTTGAGTGAGCCAGGTGAGTGCTCCGCCACAGAGCCCGTCAGTCCCCAGCCCTTCTTTGGTTCATTTGAATTAAAGAATGGTAGGCATTTGCAGTGTCTTGAGGTCCTTCTGTTAGCTGTGAGCTCAGAAAGAGGACACTGGCGTGCAGCCGGCTGGAGAGGGCGCCTGCCCCTCCCGGCTCTGGAGGAACCTGAGACTCAGGCAGAGCTTGCAGCTCGGGGCAGCGATCTGATTCTTAGGTTTAGTGTTCTTTTTATCATCCCTTGCTTTACCCTGCCCGCCAGCAGTGTGTGTCTTGAAACATTTTACAAGGGCCTTGTCCATGAAGGTAGCTTTAAATCTAGTGTCACCCAAGCCCATTTCCCAGGACTGCTCTCCCTGGCAGGGGGAGACGCAAGGATGTGCAGTCTCCCTGGGCAGGCACAGGATGTGCCCTGAAGATTGGGAGCTTAGGAGAGGAGCAGCATTCTGAGATGTTGGGTTGGAGCCTCATCTTAGGATTTCTAGGTTAAAAGAAGCTTTGAAGCCTAGACATTCTCTAGCGCAGCCTCTCCCCAGATTCCTGGCTCCTGGCTGAGAGTCGTTGAGAGGAGGAAGGCCTCAGGGCCCACTGTCGGGTGCCAGGGCTGGTCTCAGGTCTGTTTCCCACCAAGGCTGGCTGATTTTGGACAGTTGGGCCATGTGATAGAAGAGGCTGCGCCGACACAGCCTGTGCTGTCCCGTTGCTGCCTGGGCCTTCGTTATAGCACCTCAGCCACTTCATCCCTCCCCAAGTCTCCCCCCATGCACCCGTCTCAGCTTCCCTCTTTCAACAGTGCTGCTCTTCTCCCAGAACCCCTTCCTCATCTCTGTCCCCTCACAAGCACACTCTGAACTGTGCCTTCGGGTCACACACGTCTGTCCCTTTTTCTGCCAAGCCAACCATCTGTCAGCCTGAGTTCTCATCTTTGCAGAGTGTGTGACGGAAGTTGCTTGTTGGTGGTCTCCTTCCCTCTTTCAGCCCTTCGAGTCATCCTGCATTCTGTCCTTGTACCTTCTGTCCTGTCAGCCCCTGCTGCAGGATCCCCACTGCCTGTGTCCTACTCTGCCCAACACCAGCTTTACTTTTTAGTCTTTACGGTCCTGGTCTGCCCCGACACACAGCGTTTTTTTCTGCTCCCACCCCACTTTCTTCGCCTCAGATGTTTGCCTTTCCCATCTGTCTCTGCCTCGCTCATCTTGTCCTGCCCTGCTTCCCCAGATGCCTCTGAAGGCGTCTTCCCTCCTCCTCCTTCTGCCGGGATGGAGCCCAGGGCCTCACTGAACTAGGCAGGCACTTACCGTCAGTATTTGCTGTTCTCAAAGTCCCGAGTGTCTCTCTCCAGCTGTCCTGCATGTCCTCCAGGGCAGTGCCTTGGTCCTTGGTCCTTAAAGTGTTGGCGCTCAGCACACAGATGTGTGTGGTCAGCTGGTTTCTCTGTGTTCACGTGAACTTCGATGTTAGTTCTCTGAGTGGGTTAGGTGGAAACAGATCTACAATGTGACCTTGATTCTATTTTCAGGGAAAGGATTTGTTTCTCCATGGAAGAGAAGTAACTTGGTGTGGTCCTTCAGCTAACCAATGCCTGTCCCAAGAGCAAGGACCTTTACTGATGGAGTTGGCTAATTTTTTTAATGCCTCTGTAAATCATCCAGAACGTTGCTGGTAAAGCTTTTCCAGGTTGAATAGCCACCTGTTTGTTAGAGGTGGTTAAATGGCCCACTAAACAGAATTTGGCCTTGCTCATCCTGTTTCGTATTGTCTCTCTGGCTCTGTAGGCCGTTCCCTTCCCCTCAGGGGTTTCTTGTCTTCCCACCAAGACTAGATGGCGAGGGGAGAAGAAGGGGGATGTGTCTGGAGACCAGGTGCAGTACTAGGCCCTCCACCACCTGGTTCTGTGCCTGGTGGCCACGCTGTGAGGAGATGGCATGAAGCAGGTGCTGGTGAGGCAGGGCCTGGTGGCGATGTGTCTTCCCTGTCCCCTTTCTGATACCCTCCCTCTCACCTACCCTTTGTAGGTACATGTGTGTCTCTTTCGGATCAAATGTAGAACAGCTAGGGGACGTGCAGCGACCTCTGCAGCCTGAGGGCCACCTGCTGACTTGCAGTCTGGTCCTTCGGGGTGAGAGTGGGCAGAGGCCTGGGAGCTGCTGTGTCCTGAGGTGCCCTGGTGGGCAGACGTGTGCAGGTCGTGGCTCTGCTGGGTTGGCAGAGGTGCACGGTGCTGTGCCCTGCTCTGCCCTGCTCAGGCTGAGAGGCAGCGTCCTCTGAGCTCCGTCCACCCTCCCGGCCCTGTGCCTGTGCGTACTGTGAGCTGCCTGTGCCTTTTTCTCTAGCTTCCTTTTCCTGATCCCACGTTTTCAGCGAGACTTTATTGTCACACAGTATTCCCACTCCACCTTTCGTCTTCGGAAGCACACCTTCCCCTCATCCTAGAGTTTTCTGATTCTGGTTTCCAAGTTCCTGGTGATGAGGTGTGATATGGAAACACGCCTTTATCATTCATTCACTGAGGTGTTGTTAGGCCTTCAAGTACCCTAGTGCATATAGAGTGCTTTTTTAAAAATATTTTTATTAGTGCATTATAGTTTTACATAATGTTGGGATTAGTTGTCACATATTCCTAGATGCACACAATTCAGCAATACAATTTGTTCAACATTCCCCCCACATCCCTCTACCTCCCTCCCCCATCTCCTGAGCCCTTAACTTTCTTCTGGGTCCTATATTGTTCCTAAAAAGCCCAAATACAGTGACATAATTCTTATACCTATGAAGAACATTTTCATATACATGGCTATAGTGTATACAGTGACAGTTATAACTTCTTGGAATGTACCTTGCTTTATCTCAGTTCCAACATTTCCCCTTCTCCCTATCATCCCTTGTTATTCTTCAAAAAAAATATGGATGTTTCACGCATTTGCGTGTCACCCTTGTGCAGGGCCATGCTACTCTTCTCTGTGTTGTTCCAGTTTTAGAACGTGCTGCAGAAGCCGGCACAGAGTGCTTTTTTAAAAATAATTTTTCAACCTTTTTTTTTTTTTTAAGAGAGAGAATTTTATTTATTTTTTCATCTGGCCTTTGTTTCTCTGACATTTAGTTGTGTATGTGGTGCTGGGGTTCATACTGGGTCCTTGCGCACGCCAGGCAAGCACACGACCGCTGAGCCACCGGTCCAGCCTAGAGTGTTTTTTTTTTTGTTTTTTTTTTTTGAGATGGGGCCTCACCATGTTGCCCAGTCTGGCCTTGAACTTGAGATCCTCCTCCTTCAGCCTCCCCAGTGGCTGGGGTACAGGTGTGCACCACAACACGTAGCTAGGGTTCATTTTGAATGCCCTCTGATGAATAAGCCTGTTAGTCTGGGAGAGGCTGGCTGAACGCAGCTCAGCTTTGCCTCAGCTTTGTGGCAGTGGAGGAAAGTGTTCCAGTTTCTCCAGGGGGACCCAGGGGTCCCAGTTGGCTTTCAGTGGGGGATTGTGCATTTCCTCTCTGCAGAGGTCTGGAGTGTACGTGCGTCCTATTGCTTAAACGCTGGGGTGTGATTAGATTTATTTGGTGTTCAGTGGACCGTGAGCCTGCACTTCTGTTCCATGCAGCCTTGCAGCGGCCCGGCCTCCCACTTCACGCCCACTCCTCGCACCGCTGTACTCTGCCTTACTTTCATGGTGCCCTGGTGCACAAAGGTAGCCATAGTGCAGCAGGAAAATATTCCAAGAAGAAATAAGGCAGGATCAGATGTGGCTTCTTCCTCTCTCGTTTACTTGGTTTTGTTAAAAAAAAAAAAAAAAGGCCAAAAAAAAAAATCCCACAGAATCCTAGAACCTCATTTTATGGAAAATTTCAGCGTAGGCAAGGGGAATCATACAACAAATGCCATGTACTGCCACCCGGTTCTGATGTTATCCTTATCTTACTAAAATTTTCTATCTGTTCTCCCCACCTTTCTTCCTGGTATATTTCCAGCACATGTCAAATATCCCAGTTCATTGATAAATAGCTCAGCGTGCCTCTAACCCTTGAGGACCTCTCTCTTTTTGAGCATAGCCACCACATTATCATCGCACCTGATGAAAGTAGGAATAATCCTTGACATCATCTCATACTCAGATTTTCTTGATTGTCCAAAAGAAAGTCTTTTTGTGAGTTGTTTGGATCCTGCTTCAAGCCTTTGGTCAGTGTGCTTCTTGAGCCTCGCTCTCTCCCATTCTCCCTTCCCTTTTGCTTCCTTCCATGCAGTTGATCTGTTCGGGATCTGGGTCATCTGTCCAGGCCTCCACCTAGCCCTTGCTGCTCTAGCTGTCCGTGTGCTGATCGGCCAGGGGAAGGCCAGGCCTGAGCGCAGCAGCCCAGCCAGTTTGCAGCATCTCAGAGATTGGCACTAATGGTTCCCCCAGCTGCTCACAAGCCTCGTGTTCCCATGATGATTCTAGGTCATTTAGAGTCACAAATAAGGTGCAAAATATCTTTTCCAAATTAAACTAGGGAAGTTTTTTTTAGCCCACCGACCTGGGCCTCGTATTTTGCCCTGAGAGAAATGAGTGTGCAGGCTTCTGTGTCCTGTAGGGCAGGAATATGGCTGTGTCTCTCACGCAGCTGGTGTAGTGCTCCAAGGCGTCCCCTGGTGCTGGTCAGTTGGTCTTTGTCCTTGGTGGGGGCGTGGGGCCTTTGGGGAAGGGAGCTCTCACTGAGCAGTGTGCTGTAGAAAGGACTGGACTGCTGTTTTGCCATGTTGATCTTTAACTGTTTCGGTTGCTGGTATTTCTAGTGGAATTCTTTTAATTGTCCCAATAGCATATATTGCTTGTAATGTTCTTGAAAGATGGAATTTAATATAAGAGTAGTAGCTTTTTTTTTAACTTAAGAAAACTCTTGGGGCTGAAGCGGTGGCTCAGTGGCTGGAGTGTTTGCCTGGCATGCGTGAGGGCCTGGTTTGAACCCCAGCATGTACACAACTGTTGGAAAAACAAAAACCAGATGAGAAAATAAATAAAACCGGCTCTTCTCCCCGCCCCCCACCTCCCATTCACTCATTCTCTCTCTTTAAAAAAAAAAATAAAAATGAGACGAGCGTTGGCTTGGTGGAAGCACTCGCCTGGCATGTGTGAGGACCCAGGTTCAAACCCCAGCACACATAACTAAGTGTCAGAGAAATGAAGGCCAGATTAAAAAAGAAATAAATTTGGGGCTGGAGCAGTGGCTCTGCTTGCCCGGCTTGCGCAAGTACAGGTTCAAACCCCAGCACCCATGTATGCAACTACGTGTCAGAGCAACGAGGGGCATGTGAAAAACTCAATTTAAAAAATTGCTTCTCTGTCTCTGTCTCTCTCTCTCACTGTCCTTCTCTCTTTAAAATAAATAAATATATAAATTGATTTTCTCTCTCTCTCTCTCCCTCTTTTCCTTTCCCTCTCCCTCTCTTTGAAAAGAAAAAAGAAAACTCTTAAGCCGCACCTGTTTTCCTGCTTGGGAGGCCGAGGCAGGAGGATTGCTTGAGTCCAGGAGTTCAGGGCCTAGCTGGGCAGCTAGTGAGATCCTGTCCCAGAAAGGAGGAAGGAAGTCAGCCTGTGCAGTTCATAGGTCCCTGCTGCCCTGTTTCTGTGCTAGCGGATTTGCAAGTGCCTTGCAGGTTTGATTAGATCCTGTATGCCTGGTCTCTCCCTCTTGGATTTCTGGCCTCCCCTATGGATCTTTCTGGCTTTTCTTTCTTTGCCCCGTTTTCTTGCCTTCTTGGACTCTTTCTTCATCGAGTTGTGTTGTTTGGGACCCCCACTTGGATATGTGCTTCCTGGCCGTAATGGGTACTTTAATTAGTAGTTGATGCTGCTTTAGAAATAGCTGTTCAGCTCTCTCACCGGGTACGACATTTCTTTTTCCTCTAGAGAAAGGGAGAATCAGTTTTATTTATGTTTTTCATCTGGCCTTTGCTTCTCCAACACTTTATCGTGTACGTATGTGGTGCTGGAGTTTGAACCTAGGTCCTAATCATGCCAGGCAAGTGCTCCAACCGCTGAGCCACCCTCCAGCCCTCCTGTTATTTCTTCTGGGCAGCCTTATCTAGACCTGTGGCTTCAGCTGTCACTTGATAAACCAAAGATCTCAAAGCTTTATCGCTAGCTTAGGTGCCTCTCAGAAGCTCCAGGCTCCTGGCCGCCTAGACACCTCGTTTGCCTCTTCAGGGCAGGTTTAGTACCTGGGAAACAGAGTTCACGGGCTTCCCTTGCCCGCGCCCCTCCCCCTCCCGTCTTGCTTTTTATCCTGAGCGCGTTCTAAACTCTCAGGGAGATCCGTCCAGAGAGTCAGGAGGCTTGGGACCTTGCTGCGCTTTCGTGTGCTTTTTCTCCTCCTGGTGAGGACAGTAGACAGACAGTCACCGGAACCTGTTGCTTGCTGGAACAGCTCAGGGTTCGGTTCGGAAGGTTCTGATGTGAACGGAGTTCTGTGAACTGGAACTTGTATTTCTGCAGCGGCCTGAGGACGCGTCCTGCTGTGCATCACGTGTGGGGTGACTTTCTGCCATGGCGGAGAACACAGCCGTGATTCTCTGCAGAACCTAAGGTTCCTTTTAATAAGATTCTTGACTGATGGAATGGTAATGTAATTTTTTTTCAGCATTTTTCTAAATTTAAGCCCACAAAGTTGGTTAAGTTATTCTTTTTTCCTAGTTATTCTGTGACTTTAGGTAGTCCTGATCGTAAACATGCGCGTTTCTTTCCTTTGTCCTAGTTCAGTGCCTGTGTGTATTGAAAACCAGGCCAGAACCGGAAGGCAGCGGGGAGGCGTTAAGAAGTGGATCCTTTGAGCAGTTGCGGGTGTTGCAGGGTTCCTGCTGTCCACGCTCGGCTTGGCTTTCTCGCACTTGCTGCTTGCCCTTCCTCCCTGGCGGGGGTGAGGCCTCTCCTGCAGAGCTGCACCTCCTCTCCAGTTGAGTCTCAGAGAGGGAGTTCTAATCATTCTGAATTCTGATTCTTCACAGGTCAGAACTGCTGGGGTGGGCTCTGCGGTCTGAGGTCTCACGCGCCCCCTGGGGTCCTGAGGTTCTGCCATATGCCGAGGTTTAGCTGCTTTCGATCTTTTCCTGTGGTTTTGCGGTAAATGGAGTAATAGGAAGGAGGAGGCTGGTCCCAGTACGGCTTTTTACCTGAAGACTTCTGGAGGGAGCAGGTTCTGTAGGAGCCGCCACACTTCCTTGGCAAGACCCATTTGCTTGCCTCATGGGTCTCCCCAGAATGCTGTTCTTGAGTTTTTTTAGTGATACCGAAGGAATGTTGACGAATGTGTGTCCTTGAACTGTCTTAATCATTGAGTCTGTTTGCTGACTTAGAGGTGGAGTAGATTTGTGTATGTACATTGAATATCGTGGGGCCAGCGGGTGCATTTCAGCATTTGCCTCGTGTGCACAGGACCCTGGGTTCTATCTCCAGCACCGAAAAAAAAAAGTGTGAAAAATTTTGTGTTGTTGTGACAAAATACACGCAAACTTCGTTTTTTGACCTTGTTTGTGTTTGTGGTGCTGGGGATCAAACCTGGGGCCTGATGCATGCTGGACAAGCACTCCGCCACTGAGCCCTTCAGAGTCACCCTTAAATGCGCGGCTTGGTGGTACTAAATACGCAGTGGTGTTGTGTGACCATCCCGCCATCTGTCTCTAGAACTTTCCACCGTCCAGACGAAACCCTGTATCATGACATTGAACACTACTCTGCTCCCTGGCCGCCTCTGGCAACCCCCATTCTACTTTGTTGATGAATTTGACTGCTGTGGGACTTTGTAAGTGAAATCAAGCCGCATTTGACCTTTCAGCTGGAACTGTCTCACCTACGGGTGCCCTTGAGGTTTGTCCATGTTGTGTCCCCGTGTGTTCCTTTTTAAGGCTGAATAATATTCCATTGTTTGTAGCCACCACATTGTTTATCTGTCCCTTCACTGGTAGTCGTGTAGGCAGCGTCCACGTTTGGCTGTTGTCTGTGGTGTGCTGTTTTGTGGGGGCAGTGGGGCTATGAATTGAAGTAGTCTCTAACCCTCTACTGCACTTTTTTTTTTTTTTTTTTTGGTACTGGAGACTGAACCCGGGGGTGCTTAACCCCTGAACCACATCCCTCACCCTTATTATTTTTTTAAATAGAGAGGGAAGGGGGGGAGAAAAAGAGAGTTTTTTAAATTTTTCATCTGGTTCTGGTTTCTCCTATACCCAGTTGTGTATGTGGTGCTGGAGTTTGAACTTGTGTCCTTGTGCATGCCAGGCAAGTGCTCCAATTGCTGAGCCACCACTCCAGCGCCCCACCCCCCAGCCCTTATTTTGAGATGGGTTATTGCTAAGTTACTGAGGGCCTCATGGGCTAAGTTGTGCAGGCTGGCTTCGAACTTGTCCTCCTGCCTCAGCCTCCCAAGTTACAGGCATTATTGGTGCGCACCACCACTTGTGGCTTGTACTGCACATGTTTAAAGGCTGCGGTTTTCTGTAATGTCAACCAAAAAAATTACTGCATATCTCTCTAGATTTTTTTTTTAATTGGATAGTTTCCAGATCCAAAGGCATGTTCCTCAAGGAGTTGAACTTCTGTTTTGAGCCAGATGTGGTGGTGTTGCCCCAGCTCCTTGGGAGATAGGGTGAGGGTGAGGGTGAACCCAGGCGTTTGAGGACAGCTTGCACAACATAGCCAGACCCCATCTCAAAAGACAATGCAAATTGAGGTCTCAGATACTGTATTTTATTTTGTCTGTTCAAAATACAGCCGAAGTTTACCTTTATCTCATGATTGCTATTGCTGTTAATTTCTTTCCTTTTATTCTTTTAAAGAGAGAGAGGAGAGTGAGAAAGAGAAAGAATATTTTATTTTTTTTTTCATCTGGCCTTTGTTTCTCCGACACTTAGTTGTGTATGTGGTGTTGGTATTTGAACCTAGGTCGTTGTACATGCCAGGCAAGCACTCCAACCACTGAGCCAGCACTCCAGCCCCTGCTTTTAGTTTCTTAACAAAGAATAGCATGTAAAATTAGGATGACCTTAAGGGTCCTCTACACACCAAAAGGCTGGGATCCCCCCCAGAACAGCAGCAGAAAGACAGGGAGTTCCACAGATGACCCTGCCCTGTGCTTTCTGCTCAAGTCCTCTTGATTTTCTGTTGTGTGTGTGACACTTGGGATGGAATCCAGGGCCTTGCACCTGCCGGGCCAACACTCTGCCACTGAGCTACACCCTAACTCCTCTTTGTCCTCCTGAGTCTGACTTAAATTGTTAATGCTTCAAGATCTGTGAGGTGCAGCTTGTAAAATAGTCATTTAATAAAATCTGCAGGGTCGATGTTTTCCTGATGTATTAAACTAGCTTACAGGAGTGTAAGCCTGCTGACTGTGGAGCTTTTATTCTGGTGCGTGAACCAGCAATGTGTGCGTAGCTCATTGCCTTCTTTCATGTGGGCAAACACATGGTGTCTTTCAAAGCCGACAGCTGCGGTTCCCTGGAACACCAAATGCTTTTCTCAAGTCCACGCATTTATCTTTTACACTCTCAAAAGTAAAATAGAACTCTGCCAAGTCCATCTTGATTTGAAGGAATATGCAAAACTGCTGTTTTGTTGTCAGAGATATATTTATGCTCAGTTTGTTCTTCATTAGACCAGATTTTTTATGGATTAGGAATGGTTTTTGAAAGTCATGGCATTTTTTAGATTCCAGTATATCCATTTATTACCATGTGATTTTTTTTTTTTTTAAGAGAGAAGGACAATGAGAGAGAGAGAATCAATTTTTATTGAGTTTTTCACATGGCTTTTGTTGCTCCAACACTTAGTTGTGTACATGGGTGCTGGGGTTTGAACTCGTGTACTTGCACATGTCAGGCAAGTGCTGTAACCACCAAGCCACTGCCCCAACCCCACCCTGTGATTGCTTTAAATACAAGCTAAACACTGAGAGAAGGGAAATCTTTGGTAGTGTTGTGGACAGCCTTGCTTGTCCAGGGCTTAAGTAGTTGTGGTATCTGAGGTATCTGACGTTCACACATGATTGACAGAGACAAGATATCTTAAGTTTAAAGATTTTTGTTTTTTTTAAGAGAAAGAGAATCAGTTTTATTTATTTTTTCATCTGGTTTTCATTGCCCCAGTACTTAGTTGTGCATGTGGTGCTGGGGATTGAACCTAGGCCCTTGCCCATGCCAGGCAAGCATGGTATCACCAAGCCACCGCAGACAGAAGTCGTTTGCTTTTATATTGTGTGAGCACCAGATAATGCTGTTTTAATGATTAAAAGCAAAAAGATAGAGATGGAATTAAAGCGCATATGATGTGTTTGAGTCAAGAGTGACCAGATGCACGCACTGTACAAACAAGGATTTAAATGAAGAGGCAGCGGGTTGATGGCCAGCCCCTCAGGAGTGGGCCTGCCCGTCCGAAGGCAGCTGTGCACGGCTGCTTGGCCCCATGCTGCTATTGAGGGGAGGTTTGTCTTCAAGCAGTTGTCGTCTTCCCCATTGAATGTATGCTGTTAGTTTGGTTTTGCTCTTGTTCCAGGGGTCCCTCCCAGTTCGTTTGTATTCTAGACGGTGTCTCCCTCTTGCCCAGTGGCCCTGAACTAGTCAAGCAACCCTCCTGCCTCAGCCTCCTGAGTCAGTGGGACCACAGACATGTGCCACCACACGTATAATAGAAGGAATCAGTCAACACTGATCATTTGCAGAAGTTCGAGGAAACGCTTCTTTTAAAAGCCCCTTTGAGTCATCGCTCTAGTTGTAGAGGTCTGGCTTTACTCTCATGAATCCAGATCAGCCCAGTCCTTAAACTGAGTTTTGTTTGAAACCCAACCAGGGAAGCTAGAGGCTGGGGGCAGGGGATAGACGTTCCTGCATAGGCCTGTCTGCATGAGTAGCTTGCCGGCCCAGGTGTTTCTAAGAGAGCACAGGCATCCCTTCTGTGCAGGGCCTCTGGAGTGGTCCTTTGACAGCCGTCTTAATGGAGGTCGCTCTGGTTGGTGAGGCCAAGGACAGCAGGGATGGATGGCAGTGTTCAGCTTCTGCTGAGTGGAACTTAGGTCTGTGCAGAAGATCACGGTACTGTGTTTTGACTGTTGCTGCCAGACAGTGGAAAAGACGATTTTAAAAGCTTGTATGTTATTGGGTTCTCATGGTCACGTTTTCCATGAAGGTCATTTGGAATGCATTCCAAGTGGTGTTAAGGTCCTTAAATAGGAGCTGGAGCGGTCGCTTGGCAGTTGCGGCGCTTGCCTGGCATGCATGAGGACCCAGGTTCGAGCCCCAGCTCTGCATGCACAACTGAGTGTCAGAGAAACAAAGGCCAGATGTTTCTCTCTTCTCTCTTTCTCTCTCTCCCTCTTAAAAAAAGTCCTTAAGTACAACTATATCATGTTTTTAACATTAAAATTTGAAACTTGCAAAGCGGTGTAGTTGGAGGACATCCGTCAGGTACCAAGGAGACAAAGGAGGACCCTGTGGCACCACGGGCCGCCTCCTGGGGCGTATTGCTTCCTGCGGTATTGATGCTGGCCGTGCGCTGTGCTAGCCCAGGGTGGAGCCCGCAGTGGGCAGCGGCCGTCTCCAGGGCTTCATGAGGAAACCATGTTCCCTGCCCAGAGAGGGACTGCGAGCCCACCGCTGACCCACCCTTTACAGAGCTCACCATGCAGAAGGTCTGAGAACAGACTTGTGTGGGCGCTCAGGTGCCAGTATCTCGTTGACTGCTCCCGCTTGCTTGGGTAGGCTCATCTTTGATCTCACTTTACAAACGAGGAAACTGAGGCTTACGCTGCTTGCCAGTGTGCCATCCCTGAGCTGGCAGGGGCGGATCCAGAGCAGGCCTCGCGCAGCTGCAGGCAGCAGGCAGATGCTTTCCTAATCGCCCAGGGAGCCGGGCTGCAGACTTGGCTGTCAGAGATTTTCCCTTTCTGTTCCTGACCTGTGCTCCGGTCTGCCTGGTCCAGTCCTGCCTCCTGGGGGTGGGGTCCTGAGCTGGAGGTCCTGCCTCCTGGGAGTGGGGTCCTGAGCTGGAGGTCCTGCCTCCTGGGGGTGG
>PVKS010007237.1:0-48321 GCA_004027875.1 Aplodontia rufa | reverse complement strand
CTGGCCTCTGCTACAGAAGAGGGCAGGTGTGGGGGGGGGGCTGGATTGTCCCCCCGGGAGCCGATCAGGAGGAGGATGAGTGCCGACGGCTGGAAACTGGGCACCTCTGGGCCCCTCCTCGTCCGGGGACCCCTTCCCTCCTAACCGGGGAAAACGAGTCAACCACACGCAGCTGAGGCAGCCCAGAATCCCCTTTTATTATCAAGGCACACAGGGTTTTTATAAGGAGGGGAGAAGCCAAGGAATCAATAATCCTTCTAAGGGAGTTGCCAGGGGTCATGCAGATTTTGAGTACAGCCAAACGACTAGGTAACCGCACATTCCGACCCACTCTAGCTCTTTGCATAAGAATTAGGAAGCCTAGCAAAGCACCACCTAGCAGCCCTTCCTGAAGGAACTTGTGGAAATAGTAACAAGATCACTATAGGGCTGCTGTTGAAACGGAGTGAAGGGCAGACCCAACAGGCAGGGTTACCCCAGAAGGCTTTGTCCTGAGAACAGTGGGGGCTGTCCTGGGGCTGCGTGACATCGAGGCAGCAGGAACCCAGCCTTTGGTTCCCAGCCTCAGTTCCTTCTCCCACCGGGTTGTTTCTCTGTTATCTGGAAGTTGTCGATGCCATCCCGTTTCGGTGCCATCCCCTTACGGTGCCATCCTGTTATGGTGCCATCCCTCGGGGCCTGATTCAGGGCCTTCCCAGCCCGAGTGAGGCTTCAGGGCCCTGCTTTCAGCGGGCAACTGGATGTAGTACACTTGATTCATTAGGTGACCATTCACCCTGTATTTCCTGTGTTCAGTTGTAATGGGAATGTTTTGGTCTTAGTGCCAAAACTGAAGTGAGATCGCTTTTCTATCTTTATGGCCTTTTCTCTTCCTTTACAGCGGAAAGGAGAGACCTGTGTGCTATTGTTTATACCTACTTTGGTTTTTTAGAGTTGGCTAATTATAGAACTGGATTCTAACAAGCCTCCTGAGATTTACCTCTTCTGTTTTTTGGGTCATGGGGGAGATAATGACCTTCCTTTGGTGAATACATGGATTTGATTTGGTGCGCTTTGAAGGGGCAGAGGGGGGGCAGAGGGGGGGCCTTGGTGCTGCTGACCCGTGTGCACGGGAAGGGCTCTCCTGGGCCTGTGCAGAGCTCTCTCGGTTCCGCGCTGGTAGACGGGCTGTGCCCGGTCTTACTCTCGAGAAGCGGGTGCGTGGCCACCTTTCCTGAGTCTCGGGCCTTGACACATGTGACAGTGCGGAGCTGTGGGTGGAACGGGGCGTGAGGCAGGTGTCCCTCTGCCTGAGCTGCACCCCCGTGGAAGCTGCTGGTCTAGGGCAGGCTGCCCTCAGCCTCCGTTTTCTCATTTTGAAATGGGAGAAGCGCTCAGTTTGCAGAAGGATCTGTTGGGCTTCCTGGTCTTTGTGGAGCTGGTGGTGTTGGGTGCACCGTGCGCCCTGGGGATGCACTCACTGCCCTGGTGATGAGAGCTCTTCGAAGGTGGCCTGTCTTCCTCTCCCGCCCCTCTGCTGTGCTGAAGTGCCTGCTCTGCGGAACGGAGCCAGTGCTTGTTGAGTAAAGGAGCTGATGGTCGATCCAGGTTCTGAGATCCTCGAGCACTTGTCCAAGAAGTGCCTATTCCTCTTTTCCCTGGCCAAGGCTTTACTTGATGCCTTTTTCCTTCACATTTAATAGTCTTTATTTTTCAGAGCAGTTTTAGGTTCATTGGGAACGTTTTCAGGGAACCCTTATGCCCCCTTACAGTTCCCCATTACTCCCATCTTGTGGTGTGTTTGTTACAGTTGATGAGCCGACTTCGATCCCACTGGGGGGGTTTGTTTTTAAAGAGAGAGAAAGAGAGAGAATCAGTTTTATTTACTCTTTCATGTGGGTTTTTTTTTTTCCCAACACTTAGTTTTGAACGTGGTGCTTGGGTTTGAACCCGGGCCCTCGTGCATGCCAGGCAAGCTCTGTAACTGCTGAGCCACCGCTCCAGCTCCTAAAATATTCTTAAAAAAGGAAAGAAAACGTTAAAAAAAAGATGAAATATTCTGGAACATCTTGTTAAAATATTAGGCTCAGCAAGGAGAGAACATGAGCAACCTGGAACCATCCTCCTCTTATACCTTATATCCTAGATCGCAGTGGTAGTCTTGCTTTGGCCAAGTGGAGACATGCTGATGTTGTAGTAGATTTATGCGATTGGTTTTCTTCAGAGCATAATTCGGTTTTCAACTCCTCTTGTGCTTAGGTGAGGGTTCAGCTACTCAGAAGCCATGATACTTCTGATGGTTTGGATGTGAGAACTACAGCTCTCACTGGGTGGGTGGTAGCTGTGGCCGGTGGAGCGTGGCTGGAGGAGGTGATTGCTGGGTGGGGGCTGCCCTGGAAGGGTGCATTGCCCTGGGCGGCCATGATCTCAGCAGCTGACCTTGGCTGGGCCTCCCCCTTGAGGTGCTGCCTCACTGTGTCTCCAGAGCAGTGGAATTGGCCCACCATGGACTGAGCACTCTGAAATCGTGAGCCCCAGATAAGCTTTCCCTTCTCCGAGTTGTTCTTGTCAGGTATTTTGGTCCCAGCAACAGGAAAGCTGGTTAAAACAGTGCTCTGCTGAGCTCTCCTCCGTGAACCAGGAAGACGGAAGAAGTTTTGCTCGGACACATGAGACAGGAGGGGCCTTGCAGTAGGAAAGCACCCAAGTCTGCTGCCCTGTGGGCGTGCGTGGGGAGCACAGCTGTCGGGTTGGCGCGTGGGCGGTGTCCCAGTTCTCCGCGGCGCTTGCCTGCTGCTCCTTTGTACCCACTCCTCTCTGTTCTTTTGCCGCGCTTGTTCCTGGTGTGGGAGAAAGTCATGGACTAGGACTTTCTAGGACCCCAGGGGTGGGAAGCATCTGGCAGAAAGTCCCACAACGTCTAGAACTGTTGATTGGTCCGTTAGGAGGACCTGTGTCAGTCACTTTGGTTCAGGGCTGTCCATCTGACTGTCAGTCTGAGCTGGGAGCACACTGCCTGGTGGAATAGAGTAGGGCAGTTCAGATGTACTCACTGGGTGGCTTCACGGGGCCAGGAAAACTGGTCACCACGCACCAGGTTCTTTTGGGTATCTGGGGTTTGTTGTTGTGTGTGTGTCTTGACACAATTTTAAAATATCATAACATAGACAAATTGAATTAGTGGTTTTTCTGTGGAATTAAAATAATTTTGGGAGGTGGTGCTGGGGCTGGAACCCAGGGCTTCACGCACGCTAAGTGTGGCGCTGCCACTGAGCTGCTTGCCACCTGTCCCAGAACCTAAACTTTGTGCATGTGGGGTCTGTTCATTTTGTGGGCGTTTTCCCACGTCCGCTGGGATGTGTCACTGTGGTGCGCCAGTGGAGTCAGGTGAAGGCCTGTCGAAGGGAGGGTGGGAAGAGGGGTGTTCAGGGCAGCCTGCGGTGGACTCCCTGCTTGAAGCCGTGTGCCTTGGTGCAGGCCTGCACCCCAACGGGACAGATGTGTTGAGTCCATGTGCTGTATCCTAACAGGAAATAGGATGATTTGGGAAGAAATTTCGAAGTTTCTTTCTCCCATCCTCTGACAAGAATTTAGAATTGGAGAAGGGCTGGAGGGTAGCTCAGTGGTCCTTGGGTTTTATCCCCATTACTGCAGAGCAAGCAGCAGGAACCCTTGGGGCAAGGTGGGGCCTGCGAGTGGGAGAGATGTTTCCATGCAGAGGGCCCACTGCTGTCATCAGCATCTTCTGTTCCCTTTCCCTGCATGCTGTAATGCATGTTGAAAGGACAGCTTGTCAAAAGTATGCAAAGACGAGGGGCCTGGTGGAGCATATCTGTAATCCCAGCATCTCAGGAGGCTGAGGCAGGAGGATTGCAAGTTCAAGGCCAGCCTCAGCAACTTAGCAAGACCCTGTCTCAAAAAAAAAAAAAAAATTAAAAAGGACTGAGGATGTGACTTGGGTTAAACACCCCTGGGTTCAATCCCTGGTACCAAAAAAACCCATAGAGCTGGGCACAGTGGCACAGGTCTGTAATCCTAGCGACGTGGGAGCTGAGGCTGGAGGATCGTGAGTTGGAAGACAGTCCACACAACTTAAGACCTCATCTAATTTTTTTTAAGAAAATAAACATAGCTGGTCTGTGCTGTTGGGGCACTGAGAGTGGGCTTTGGGAGGGGGGTTGAAGCAGTGCTCTTGGTAAAGTGCCTGGGGCGGGAATTGCTCCATACTGGGCGTGAGTATCAGTTCTCTGCTCCTCCAGCTGGGCTTGCTCCCTCCCGCAGCACCTCGCTCCTCCTGATTATTGCATTTGAGCATGCGGCTCCAGCACAGCCTGCTTTGATCAGGGGGTGTGTGGCACCTCTCAGGAAGCCCCCACCACCCTGTAGGTTGAACCTGGGCCTTTCCTGGCTATCTGACCTCCGGCAAAGGTGTAGTGTCAGGATCGTGGAATCTGAGGTCTTCAAGATGAGCTCATGATTTAAACTGCAGACAGTCGAGGAGGGTGCCTTGGATCCTCAGAGACTTGCACGTTTCTTTTTGGTTTCAGCAGTTGGTGTCTTCTCCTTTGGTCTCACCAGTGGACATTCCAGAATGCTATTAGCACCTGACCCGATTGTCACACTGAGCACTGGTGATGGAGGCGGGGCCTCTGGCTTAGATGCAGCACTCCAAGGGAGCCATAGTGCAGAGTCCCAGGGGTGCCTACGTGACTGGGCTGTCCCCAAGTGCCTGGACGCCTGGATGAAGTGTGCCATGCCTTAGGGTTCCCAGTCTCTGTAAACTCCTGGTGACGCATGCACCACTGGTAGCCTTGCAGGTGTACCCTCAGTTTACCAGTGCCTACTGGTGACCACAGAGCCATCCCTGGAGAGCGCCCTGTCTGGAGTTAGCCTGGCTGCTCCCCTGCTCTGAGCCTGCTTCGGAATGAACTGATGTTTTGCAGCGGGTCTGAAAGACTTCTCTGGAGTTGCTCTGGCCTTTGCTTCCTTTCTTTGCTGGTGTTCTTCCTGTGGGCCTTATTTCTCCCAAGCTGCCCCTCTTTGGGGCCCTCTGCAGAAGTCCCTCCTTGGGAGAGCCTGCTGTAAGCAGCCCAGCCCCAAGTACATCCCCGCCCCTAAGCCCCATTGTTGCCAGCCCCGCCTGCTCCTGTCCTCTCCTGTGTGAGCAGTTACAGGCTGACAGGCTGTGGTGAGACTCTCCGGGGACCTGGGGACCTCGGTGTGGCTGGCCTCTGCACGCAGCTCTTATCCGAGCCACACTCCCTCAGTGTGTCGAGCCCTTGTTTCTCTCCACACTGGCCGTGTTTTCACCTGCTGCTTCTCCAGGGTAGTTTGGTGGTCACGTCTAGTGCCACGCGCTATCGCACTGGCTCTGCGGAGCTCCCAGCGGCTTGGATTGGAGCGAAGGCAGTTCAGTTTCAAGCAGCTTCTTTAAATGGAATTTCCTGGCAGAGAGCACCATTCCGCTCATGAATTCTCAAGCTGAACCGCCTTCACCAAAATATTGTTTTCTTTAGCACAGTTCTAACTTTTAATATGTCAAAATTGCACTCAAAGGTTGGTTAAGAGCTGGGAGCACTGCTGCCGAGCTTCCAAGCTGCAGGCTCGGATCCTTTGAAAGGGGAGGAGCGGGCGTGGGAAGGTGGGAGGAAGCCTACCAGAGGCAGCTTTCTTCTGCCTTGATAAGGTCTTAGTTTTGTTTTCATTATTGAAACAATTGCAGTGTTGAACGAAGTGAGACGAGATTGCAAAGGTTCCTCTCATAGAAGTAAGTGTCCCTTTAGAAGGCCGCGGACATGCCCTCCTCCCTGAGGAAGCTACTGCTGATTTTGTTCTGATAAATGCTGGGAGCGATCAGGGAATGGCAGGAAGCGTGGCAGAGTTTGTGAAGAATAAGATGCTTTGGGCAAGTGCTTTGCTCTGCTTGTGCAGTGACTTAACCCAGGTGACAGCTGAAAAGTGGGCCGAGATCAAAATGGAAGGCCTGCTGGCGTGGCTCTTGCCTGTCCCACGCAGGGTTCTTGAAGTAGGGGGCTTCCTGCCGTAGCATGCGCTCTTGGCCTCCGTGCATCGAGCTGGAGCTGGGCAGGGTGGCAGGGAGAACACCACCTGTTTGCACACGTGGGCAGACTGGGGCAGGCCAGATTCACGTGCACTTTCATCAGACATTGTGTTTAATCAGTCACACGCGACAGGCAGCCGTGTGCTGGTTTCCTGATTGGACCGTGGTAATCCTCTAACTTTGTAATAAAAGCACGGTTTTCTTTTTTGGAGGGTGGTACTGGCGATTGAATCCAGGAGCACTTTACCACTGAGCTACATTCTTGACGCTGTTTTATTTTATTTTATATTTTGAGACAGAGTCTCAGTAAGTTACCTGGGACTTTGCTCTGTTGCTGAGGCTGGTCTGGAACTTAAAGTTCTGCCTCAGCCTCCCATGTCACTCAGATTGCACGTGTGTGCCATTGCCCCGGCAAACATTTTATTTTACGTGTGAACTTTTTCCCCTAAAGCTAACATTTTTCTCATATACCCCCCAACAAACACATTTTTTTTTGGTAGAAATATTTGAAAGTAAGTTGTGTATATCATAACACTTTACCCTTAAGTACTAAAGTGTATATTGCCTTAGAATAGCTGTTCTCCCACGAAAGCGTGGTTAGTATTTTACCCAAGGAATTTAACATAGATAAAGTTTTTTCTTTGTTTATTTTATAGTATTAGAGATGAAACCCACATCCCCAACCCTTTTTATTTTTGAGACAGGGTCTTGCTAAGTTGCTGAGGCTGGCCTTGAACTTGTGATCCTCCTGCCTCAGCCTCCTGAGTGGCTGGGATTGTGTGTGCCACTGCACCTGGCACAATGGTGAATTTCTGGTCAGGACATTCCTTCTGTGTTTATTAGATGAATTTTTTTTTTTTGAGAGAGAGAGAGATAATCAGCTTTATTTAGTTTTTCGTTGCATCGACTCTTAGTTTTGTATGTGCTGCTGGGGTTCAAACCCGAGTCCTCACGTATACCAGGCAAGCACTCCAACACTGAGCCACCGCTCCAGCCTGAGACGACCGTACAGTTTCCTCCCCTGACCTTTTCTTGGTTGCACTCCACGATGCCCTGCCATTCTGCTGGAACTGGAGTGGCCCCTCAGTCGTGTGTCCTGGGACTCCGCC
Organism: Aplodontia rufa; assembly: GCA_004027875.1. Taxonomy (NCBI): domain Eukaryota; kingdom Metazoa; phylum Chordata; class Mammalia; order Rodentia; family Aplodontiidae; genus Aplodontia; species Aplodontia rufa. Next base: position 41,172 of record PVKS010007237.1, on the reverse strand, counting down.
TTCCTGCCAGCCATTCCTCCTGCTCTAGGAAGGGCCTCACAGCACCTTGCCTCTTCCTGCCACTTCCCCAGAGGCACAGGCTGCTCCTGGTGGGTGAGGCCAGAAGGCAGGTTTGCTCAGGGCCTCCAGCCCTTCCGGGAGACAGCTAGGACACAGTTTTAAATAAAATGGAGTGCATCTACGTTTTCAGGTGATGCTTACACACTTAATGGGGGTGGGTGAAAGCTAGGGGGCTGGTGTTTACGAACCTTTCCAGGGACTAAGTTATGTCTACTTTTCACAGCTCTGCTTTCTGAAAGCTAGGTTTTCTTTGCTGGCAGTGTGTGGAATTCCTCGTCCTACGTATCTCCAAACACAGGCCCGGTTAAGTGAGACAGAAACAAAAGATTGGATTCATTAGTTTACTTTAAAAATGTTTATTTCAGGGGCTGGAGCAGTGGCTCAGCAGTAATAGCACTTGCCTGGCATGCACAAGTACACAGGTTCGAATTCCAGCACCACGCATACAACTAAGTGTCAGAGCAACGAAAGCCACAGGAAAAAACTACATAAAATTCCCTCCCTCTCTCTCTCTCACTGTCCCTCTCTCTTTAAAAAAATAAAAATAAAAGTTTATTCCATAATTCACAGCTATTTATTGGACAAATACCTTGTTTTAGGTTTTGAGGACCTTTTTCTCCTGTAGATAAAAAGAGAAGTGGGATTTGCTCTTTGTCCTGTGGGCCAGCAAGGCACTTGGTAGCTGAGTGACAGGATTTGGACACCAACGTAGAGGGAGAAGGGGGGCTGCTGCCAGGCACTTTCTGCCCTGAGGCAGCTCTGGAGAGGATGCCTGAAATGCGCCGGGCTGTACCCCTTCTGGGGGCGATGATTTCTCAGGGCGGGGAAGGAAGGTTTGCATGGTAAACTCCAGGCTTGGTTGTGTGGGCAATGCCTCAGGTGCACCACGCCTCTCCAGGATCTAAAGGATGCGGTGGGTGCTGAGACCACCGCCTGCTGGGTGCTTAAACCAGGGAGTGAGCACTTAGAGGGCTGTGTGCGTGAAGCCCTGGTGTTCTTCGTTTCCCGGTGTTGTGGCGCTGGAGTGCACGCAGCCGGCGTTTCTGTTTTAAAGCATGCAGTGTAAAGTTCGTCTCCGCCTCAGCTTTCCTTCTGGAATCGCTCACTGGTCCAGCACGTGGAGCTCTGGCTCGCAGGCCTCCTGAGGCTGCTCCGAGGTGCCGTCTCCCCGAGGCCGAGCCACCGGAGCTGATGTAATGTTCTAGCATGTGGGGACTCGAGGCCGTGCTCGGGAGTGGAGGAGGGCAGTGGGTGAACATGGAGAATGTTTTCAACTCCCCAAGTGAGAGCTACAGAGCTACTGCAGTCGGTCCTCACAAGTGGCTTTCCTCCCTCCCAGCCCGTCCTGCCTGTGCCGCGCCTGTCGTTTTCTGAAAATGGGACTACTGTTAGTGTTCCCTCCTCCCTGTCCCCTGCGACGAGGAGGAGAGGCCCAAGGCCTTGCTGGGTGGGCGCAAGCCTGCTGCCTCTCTTCGTGGCTTTGGGGTGTGTCCCCGTGCCGGGCATGCTGTCCCTCTTCGCGGATGTGAACTGAGCCTGGTGGGCTCCGAGGTCCGAGTGGGGGTGAGCAGGCCTGCCCCTCCTTCCACCCTGGAGCCTTCGTTTCTGCGGGAGACGGCCAGGAGGGTGGTGCGTGTCTGGGTGCTAAGAGCATCCTGGTAGCCGAGTGTGCGGGTTGGCTTCGAGTCGCGAGTTGGCTTCGAGTCGCGGGCTGGTGGCTCTCATGACCGTCTCTGATTTGCCACTTGTGTGCTCTTTGGTGTATGCCTACCTTTGACTCAGTTTCTAATAGATTTCTAAATTACCACCTGCATCTGCCTGCCTCCCTTTCTCTCTCTCAGAGCCCAGGACCTTGCAGATGACCTCAGCCATGTTCCCGTTCACTGCTGCTAACTGGTTACATTGCTGTGAGTCAGCCTTTGCTAGTGGCATTCTGTGCATTGGTCCTTCGGCAGATAGCGTGGCTGGTGAATATTTCTGTCTGTGACTTGTTTTTTCATCCTCTTAACAGGGACTTTATGAGAAAAAGTCTTTAATTTTGATAAAGTATGATTTTCGCTTTAGGTTGTGATTTGGCGTAAGATCTGAGAACGCTGCCTGGTTTGGACCCGAAGCTTTTCTCGCAAGAGTCTTGTATTTTGCTGTCTGCCTTTGTCCGCAGTCCGTTTTGGGTTCGTTCTTTCGTTGCAGTGCTGGCTTCATAACCCAGGGCTTCGAGCACTCTGCCACTGAGCCACACCCACAACCCTGTTGTGTGTTAATTTAGATATAAGACGTGAGGTTTAGGTCAGCGTTTTGTGCGTGATTAGCATGTGCAGGGCACCAAAAAGAAAAAAAAAGGAAGAATCAGTTGGGAGCATTTGTTTGAGTCTGGCTCTGGGCTCCGGGTTCCGTGCCATTGATCTGCGTGTGTCCCTCTACAGCAGCTTGTGACTACTGCGTAACTGTGGCTACACAGTGAGCCTTGAGACTGGAGGCGAGGGTCCATTCTCCATTCTCACAGTCGTTTCAGTTTACTAAACACTTGGTCTACTTCCTTTGGTTTTCCATGTAGATGTTAAAATAATCTTTCCTGAGGTTCCAAAAAAAGGGTTAGATTTTGGTAGGAGTACATTAAAGCTGTGCGTGTGGACAGAATCGACATCTGTACTGGGTTGTCCTGAACAAGGAGAGTCGCTTCCTTTTTAACGTGGAGCTGCAGGTGAAGGACACAGCTTGACCTGCTGTTGACTGCAGTCAGAGAGGTCACCCATTTCCAGGTCGGGGTCAGCAGCAACAAGAGACTGTCAGGTTGGTCCTCGATTCACTCTTTTGTTTTTATCCATAGGCCTATGAAAGGAGGTTCCCTACCTGTCCTCTGATTCCAATGTTTGTGGACAGTGACACTGTAAATGAGTTCAAGAGTGAAGATGGGGCCATTCACGTCATCGAGAGGCGCTGCAAGCTAGACATAGACGCACCTAGGCTGTTGAAGAAGGTGACTGGCGGGCTGCAGGAGGGCTTCCTCCACACACTGCCTTTTTCTGTTGCAAGTGGTGTTAACATCAACCCTTCTTCTCTCTCTTCTTTTCTTAAAGATTGCAGGAGTTGATTATGTTTATTTTGTCCAGAAAAACTCCCTCAATTCCCGGGAGCGCACCTTGCACATTGAGGCGCATAACGAGACCTTCTCCAATCGCGTCATCATCAACGAGCACTGCTGCTACACCGTGAGTGGCCGGGCGGGCCGGGGGCAGGAGCGAGCTGTGCAGGGCTTCCGGGGGCAGTTCTTTGCCAGAGGTCCCCGTTCCGTTGGGTGGCAGAGTGGTCTGCCTTGTCGTGGCCGTTGAAGCAGCCAAGGAGTGCCTTCATCTGTTTTTCCATGTAGCTTCGTAACTGGTCCCACTCTGCTGCTTAACAAGCGTGTTCTGAAGGAGCAAGAGGAGGCGAGTCTCTGAGTGTAGTGCTGAGAGCACTCTGCCTGTCGTCCTCCCTGCCGACCACCCTGCTGCAAGAGCCTGTCTTGCCAGGTCATTAGAGTAGCCTCCTTCTCAGACCCTGCTGCCCTTAGCTGCCTCCAGTGTATCCTCAAGCTGAATCCAAAGAGATGTGTTTTAAGATTGTCCACTCGTGTCCAGTTCATAACCCACAGCTTGAACATTTCCCTGGGAGAAAGAGCCCAGCGTCCTGCAGTGGCCGAGGCCCCATGCTCTCCCTCAGTCCCATCTCTTCTGTCCCTGTCGTTGTGCATGGCCTGCCAACCTTCTTGCCGCCCCCCACCCCTGTGCCCTCCTTCAGGTTTGCTCCAGTCACCCCTCCTCAGCGACCAGCGCTGACCACCTGCAGCTGGCTGCAGCCGTTCCCGGGGCCCTGGTCTTCCAGCTGCCGGATTTTCCCTACCCTCTATGTTTGTGGCTAGCTGTCTGTCTCCTCACTAGACTGCAACACAGCAAGGATCTTTCCTTTATTCCTAATAGAAAAGTGGCCCCGCAAGCTGGTTGAGTGAGGGGGACTGGGCAGGAGAGACGAAGCGCTCCACCTGGAGCCTCTTCCAGGGCTCTTTGCGTTTGGAACCCTCTGCATAATGCTTTCTCCTAATGTTTTTTTTTTTCCATATACTATGTTTTTTTAAAATTTATTTTTATTAGTGCATTATAGTTTTACATAATGTTGGGATTAGTTGTCACATATTCATTCCTAAATGCACACAATTCAGCAATACAGTTTGTTCAGTATCCACCCCACCCCCGACCCAGGCTGTTTTTGTGGAAGGCTCTTTGTAAGTTCCGGTCATCGCCAGTGGGCAGCAGACCATGGCTCTCAGCTGCCAGCGTGTCCATGGGGGATGCCTTCTCTTCACCCACAGGTTCACCCTGAGAATGAGGACTGGACCTGTTTTGAACAGTCTGCAAGTTTAGATATTAAATCTTTCTTTGGTTTTGAAAGTACAGTGGAAAAAATCGCAATGAAACAGTATACCAGCAACATTAAAAAAGTGAGTCTCTTGGGACTGTGGAAAGGGGAGGGCAGGGGGCTCCTGGTGGTCTGAGCTAGTCTTCTGGGAGGCTGGGAGAGGGTCAGTCAGGAGTTCCTGTCATTTCTCGTAGAGGAAGTGCTCCGGTCCTCCACTCTTAGCCTCCCAGTTCAGCGATACAGGCTGGCGGGGCTGGCTGCTGAGGGAACTGGGGAAGCATGGGGAGGGTTGCCCCTGGCTACCACCGTCTCTGCTTGGAATTGCAGGGTGGTGCAGCAGCAGGCTGCCCTCCATGTTGAGGAACTCTTAGCCAGTGGGCACCTTGGCCTGGGAGCCTCACCCTCAGGGTACCCTCTTATCTGTGGCTGCTCTCCAGCAGTTGTGGGTCATGTTCTTTAAGCCTGCAGCGTGGGGTGCTGGGGGCCTCTGGGTACTGCGTTAGAATTGGAATTGGGATGTCGGCATGCATTAGGTATATGTATGGTCAGTGTTTTAAATCAGCTTTGGGCAGGTAGCTCCAAGCCACAACCCAGCCCTCCACTATGACAGCCTCTTACAGATTGGTGAGGGGTGAATGAGTGGAATGTTCACTACACGCTCGTCCTGAAATTGGTTTCTTCTAAGGGGAAAGAAATCATCGAATACTACCTTCGTCAGCTTGAGGAGGAGGGCATCACCTTTGTGCCCCGCTGGACCCCACCTTCCATCGGGCCCTCTTCAGAGACATCTTCCAGCAGCAAGACCCAAGCGGCGTCCATGGCTGTGGTCGTCCCAGATGCTGCCATCAAGGAGGGCCTGAGCGGAGAGGCCCTCAGTAATCCTGGCGGGGCCCCTGAGTCCGCGGTGGGAACCCCTGATGGTGAGTCTCAGGGGGCGTCATTCTTCCAGCTGGACTGGGGAGTCACGCTGGGGGTCTTTTCTCTCACTGCTCTGCCGTTCTGGCTTCCTCAGAGCATAAGGGGTCATTTGGAGAAAAAAATCCTTCTGTTGTTTCTGATCTTGTTTTCTTGTCCTCTAGCCATTTATTTTGAAAGAGAGAGGGAGAAAGAAAGAATCAGTTTTGTTTTTCTGGGTTTTGTTTTTCCGTCACTTAGTTGTGCACGTGGTGTGGGGATTTGAACCTGGGTCCTTGCACGTGCCAGGCAAGTGCTTCAGCCCCTCCTCTAGGTTATTTAATATATTCTTGTCATTCTTAGTTTTTAATGAGCAGGAAAGGTTGTTCCTGGCTATTTTCTTATTGAGGCCACAAGATGGTCACACTGGTGGACGGTGCCCGTGGTGCCCTCGAGCCTGCAGCCCTTCACCTCTTACCCTGAGCACTCGCATGCTCCGCGTGCCAGGTGCTGTCCTAAGCCCTGCGCGGACGACTCCTGTGACAACTGTTCCTTGCGGGTGGGAAAGGCGTCAGGGCCTCGTTGTGTTTGGGTTAGCTATGGCACAGAGAGATTGACTTGCCCAGGACACAGCCTGTCAGTGCCAGGGCTGAGCTGCCCAGGTGGGCTGGCTCCAGGGCTGCTTTAGCCACCGTGCCACTTTTCATGTGTTTAACTGTGTGAGCGTGACTTCTAAATATTCAATTGTAGAGTATGCCCTTTTTTGGGCATCCAGAAAACATGGAAAATGAAGAAAATTCTGCCACTCAGAAATTTTTTTTTTTTTAATTTAATGTAATTTTTTTTTTTTAAGAGAGGGAGAGATGGCTGGCTGGATCAGTGGCTCAGCAGTTACAGCGCTTGCTTGGCATGTGCAAATCCTGGATTCTGGCCTCAACACCACATACACAACTAAGTGTCGGAAAAACAAAACCCAGATGAAAACATAAAGTTGGTTCAGTATCTGTCTGTGTGCTTCTGTCTGTCTGTTCAAAAAAGAAAAGGGAGAAGGAGAGAGTGAAAGAATCGATTTTTATTCATTTTTTCATCTGGCCTTCGATTCCTTGACCTGTAGTTGCGTACATGGTGCTGGGGCTTGCGCATGCTAGGTAAGTTCTTGAACTGCTGAGCCACTGCTCCAGCCCCAGAAATTTTATTAAAATATCAGTATCTCCATACTTCCCCCTGCTTGGGTACCATGGAGTAAACCCAGGGCACTTAACCACTGAGCCACATCCCCAGCCCTTTTTTTTTTTTTTTTTTTTAAAGACAGGGCCTCACTAAGTTGCTTAGGGCCTTGCTGAGTTGCTGAGGCTGGCTTTGAACTTGCGATCCTCCGGCCTCCGCCTCCTGCGCCGCTGGGATCACAGGTGCACCACCGCGCCCAGCTCTCTAGATTCTGGGCTGCAGCTAACTGTGACATTTGTTGACTTGCAGCAGTTAATGGGGTCGGGGCAAGCTAGATTTGCCTTGTGAACTTTCCCGTTGCACGTACGTCATTGTCGCACCCTGCCATGCTTGTGTTCTTGAACACGGGAGAGCTGTGTTGAAGGTAGTCAGATCTGCTTGCTTACTTTAGTTCATGGTTTAATTAGCTGCTCACTGAATGTCTTTTCTAGCCAGTTCCGTCCTGAATCATTGAGGCTGATTCGAGGTAAGTTGATGATAATCAGGGAAAGCAGCTGCGTCAGAAATCTCACCTGTGGTCTCAGTGGTTCCCCGTGCTCCCTGCAGTCGCCCCGAGACTCCAGGCTGCGCGCTGGAAAGTCTCGGGAGCCGGAGTTCGTCCTTGTAAATCGTGCCGTGGCCTTTCCTTCCAGACAAACTCGATGCCGACTACATCAAGCGGTACCTGGGTGACCTGACGCCGCTCCAGGAGAGCTGCCTCATCAGGCTTCGGCGGTGGCTCCAGGAGACGCACAAGGGCAAAGTGAGTACTGGTACCCAGGATGTGGTGACCTTGCCGTCTCTGTGGTCCCGGGTGGCTGCTGACAGCGAGAGCTCCTGCGCTGCAGCAGGAGACGGCCCTGCCAGCGTGAGTGCATGAGTCTGTCACTGCTATCTGCGTGCTTTGTGGCAGGCTGTGCCGCCCTCGTGTGCACGCCACTGCCCCCGTCCTGCCCGTCACTGAGGATGGTCTAGCTCAGCAGCATGTTCCAGTATTCCTGTGTTTTAATTTTGAAAAGGTTTGGAAGGAGCTTGGAAATGCTGGAGCTGTGATCCCGAGGTTTTGTGTGAAATCGTGGCCTCCTGAGAAATTTGATGGTAGCAGTAAGCCTTGCGCAGCAAACAGAGGCTGGGTCGGCACCCGGAGAAGGGAAGCCGGGAGCTGCCTGCAGCCGGCCCAGTGTTGGATTCTGTCAGTCCTGCTTGCTGTAAGCAGATTCCAAGAGCTTTTAACACCAGGCATTAGGAAAACAGCTACTGCACTGCGTGCTGACCGTGGAGGAGACACTATTTTCAGCTCTTCGTTATGTCTTCCGAATAAGCCTGAGACAGGCGACGTTTGAGCACTTCCTTCTTTCAAATGTGAGGAAAGCAAGGCACAGAGAAGTTAAGCAGCTTGCTCAAGGTCTTACGGCCAGTGAGTGCTGGGGCCAGGCTTTGAACCAGGGCCATTTGGGTCCAGCACTGTATTCCTATTCATCTGTTCATTGTTTGGAACTGAGGATTGAGCCCAGGGTGCTCTTCCACTGAGCCACATCCCCAGCCTTTTGGACTTTTTAAGGCAAGGTCTCGCTGCGTTGCTGAGGCTGGCCTCACACCTGCAACCCTCCAGAGTCGCTGGGGTCACGGGTGTGTACCCATTTTCTTAACCCCTTCTGTGTACCTGTGGTCCTTTCAGTGAAGATGAGGCCAGATCATGGTGCCCTGTGCTTTGATCTGTGCCCAGGAGTGGGCTCCAGCAGGCTTTGCTCCCGCTCTCTCCTCGGTGCCTGCGTGCTCCGACCCCTGTGTTGGTGAGCAGGTGGCCGCAGGGGAGAGCTGGCTGCCGCCTTTATCGGGGAAGCGACTTATGTGACAGGCATCTTGAGGCGGCTCCGGGTGTCAGCAGCAGCACACCCCCAAGCCCAGCAAGGGAGAAGGTTGTGGAGCACAGCCGCGCATGGCACACCGCGAAGTGCTGGTGTTCAGTGCTTCTGCCTTCGCTGTGCCCAAACTGGAGCGGACACTGAGAACGTTATTCATGGTGACGCTGGGTTTTGTTTTTGTTTTTTTTTTTAGCATCAGGGAAGATTTTTCTGGAAAAAGCTCATCTTTCCCCTAGGACTAGGGATCAAACCTAGGGCCTCACACATGCTAGGCAGCGCTGTACCGCTGAGCTTCATCCTCTGCCCCGTCAGCAGCTAATTTTAAACAGCATAAGGAGGCAGAGGTGGGCGCTTGCGTCTTCGTCTCTTAGCAACGCGGTCTTTTCCCGTAGCAGCTCCCGCCTTTCCCCCCAGTACTGGGGCTTGAACCCAGGGGAGCTCTACTGACTTACACCCCAGTCCTCTTAAGATGTTTTAAATTTTGAGGGGCTGGAACAGTGGTTCAGTGGTTGGAACACTTGCCTGGCATGGGCAGGACCCAGGTTTGAATCCCAGTATAACATACACAACTAAGTGTTGGAGAAACAAAGGCCCAGATGGAAAAAAATAAAATAAATAATGGTTTCTTTCTCTCCCTGCCATTCTCCTTTCTCTCTCTCTCTTTTTTTTTAAAGAGTTTTTAAATTTTGAGACAGTGTCTGGCTAAATTACCCAGGCTGGGCAACTCTTTTTTTTATTTTTTAAGAGGGTGGGAGTGGGAATCAATCTTATTTATTTTTTCATCTGGTCTTTGTTTCTCTGACACTTAGTTGAGTGTGTAGGGTTCAAACCCAGGTCCTCACGTTTGCCAGGCAAGCACTTCAACACTGAGCCGCCGCTCCAGCCCTGGGCAACTCTGATCGTTGCTTAGAAACGTCTTTTTCTTCCTAGATCCCAAAGGATGAGCATATTCTTCGGTTCTTACGTGCTCGGGACTTTAATATCGACAAAGCCAGAGAAATCATGTGTCAGTCTTTAACGTGGCGGAAGCAGCACCAGGTGGACTACATCCTGGACACCTGGACCCCGCCCCAGGTGCTTCAGGATTACTACGCGGGAGGTTGGCACCATCACGACAAAGGTGGGGGTGCGCTTGACGCCTCTGCGTCATTGGTTGTCTTGTCTTGATGTGTTGGGGAGCATCCTGAGGCCTCCTGCACAGTTAGATGGGGCTGCGGGGAGCGTTGTCCCTCCCCGTGCAGGACCTGGGAGCTCTCCCTGGTTGGGTCATCTGGTGAAACCTTTCCCACACTCCTGTCCCACCCTGGGACACCTGTGAGGATTTGCATCTTCCTCACATTGCCCTGGAACGGTGGCCTCTTCCTTTCTTAGTTCAGTGGAGTCTCATTTGACTTATTAAAAGCTCAGGTGTCGGTGGCAGAGTTTTTCCGCAGCACTGTGTTTGAATAAAGGAACTTAATGCCTCAAGTCCTTAGGGTAGTTGTACAATGTCCAGTGGGGAGAGCTTCATTTCCATTCTGGGCAGGAGCGCAGCACCGATTGAGGACAGCAGGCCTAAGCTGGGGACTCAGTTCTGTCACACTGAACCTTCTAGGCCCTGCACCAACACCTGTCTGCTCCAGAAGCTCCTGTCCCGTGCAGGAGCTGGTAGCTGGGAAGACTGGAATCGCCAACGCCGGAGGGAGGCCAGGGCTTGCTTCCTCTTTTGACTTGAATAAGTCCTTTCAAGACTATTATTCTCCTGTCTTGTTTTTCTTTTTTTTTTTTTTCCCCCAGGGCTGAGGACCGAACTCGGGGCCTTGCATGTGCTAGGCAAGCACTCTGCCACTGAGCTTAATCCCCAACCCCTTTATTGAGTTTTTCACATGGCCTTCGTTGCTCTGACACTTACTTAGCTGTGTACGTGGGTGCTGGGGTTTGAACCTGTGTACTTGCGCATGCCGGGCAAGCGCTGTAACTGACGAGCTACCACTCCAGCTCTTGTTTTTCTTTTTTTAAAGAATCAATTTTATTTAGTTTTTCATATGGCTTCCGTTGTGTATGTGGTTCTGAGGTTTGAACCCGCATCCTCATACATGCCAAGTAAGCACCGTAACCACTGAGCCACTTCTCCAGCCCCTGTCTTGTTTTTCTTAAGTAACTGATTTTTTTTTTTTTTTTTTGTACTGGGGATTGAACCCAGAGGTGCTTTACCACTGAGCTACGTCCCCAGTCCTTTTTATTTTATTTTGAGACAGACTCTCACTAACTTGGTGAGGCCAGCCTCACATTTGAGATCCTCCTTCCTCAGCCTTCCAAGTCACTGGGATTATGGAGTGTGCCACCACACCTAGATTGTTTTGCTCCAAAGTAACTGAAGCTTTATTAACTGGAAACATTTGTTATTTATTTCATCTTGTGTCCTGCCTCTTAAAAGCTGACAGATGTGTCCTACTAAATGTTTTGAAGAAAGGGAGCCAGAGGCTGTGGTGTGCACCTGTAATCCCAGCTGCTTGGGAAACTGAGGCAGGAGAATCACAAATTCAAGGCTATCCATAGCAATTTAGCAAGACTCTGACTCAAAAAAGGTACAGGGAATGGGTCTCAGAAAGGACTGTGGTTATATATAACTTAAGTTATAGAGTGCCCTGGGTTCAATCCACCAGTGCCACCCCCCAAAAAAACAATGTTGGTAGAAACTTTGTAAATTTGCTTTTCTACAAGATTTGGGGGCACGGAAAGCATCTTGCTTTATGTAAACAGAACTAGTACCAAAGCCTCCTTGGAGGCGAAGTTCACCAGATCTGAGGCAGATGTTGGCTTTCGTGCAAGATGATTCTGCTGCTCTCCGTTCACACTGAGTGACAGCAGCCCAAGGAATGCTGGCTGGTGGATGCGCTCTGGCCCCCAGGATCATCTTCCCCTGTGGAGCTGACCCTTGACGACAGGGTCATGTGATGTGTTAGGCTCTGCTGCAGCTGCATCCGTCAGCTCTCCAGGCGATGGAGCCATGGAGCCGTCACGCGCTGCTCGTGTAGACTTAGGGTATCCAGGATGTGCTCATTTGTCTTGGAAACTGAGGAAGTCTGACTTTTAAAAAATCTTATTAATCTGTTAGTAACCTATGAAATCAGAAGTATTTTTTTTTTCCTGAGAAAGGAAACTTGGAAGGCACTCTGTATTTGTAAACAGTCTGGGTGTTCTGAAATCCTCTGCTGTTCACATCTGAGCTCCTGCTCAGCCCCTGGGCACGATGAGTCACAGCCCAGCCGCTGCCACACAGGGACCCTGGTCCCAGCAGCACTGTCTCCAGGACCCTGCTGAAACTGAGCAGCTCCCTCCATTGGTTCTTTTTCTTCTAAAACTTTTCCGGGGGAAGTGTTGGACACCCACCCCACCGCTAGCCCACCCTGAAGGGAGCGATCTGGGCTCATGCACACGCGCAGCATGCTTGCTTCCCAGGGGCTTTTGCGGTGGTAGCGATGGAACCCACACCCTTGTGCACGGCGGGCGGGTGCTCTGCAGCTGAGCTGCCGCCAGCTTGTTGCAGAGGGTCCGAGAGGGGTGTCCTTTCCCCACACAGACATGCTGCTAATCCTTCCTTCCCCCACAGATGGGCGGCCTCTCTATGTGCTCAGGCTGGGGCAGATGGACACTAAAGGCTTGGTTCGCGCCCTGGGAGAGGAAGCCCTGCTGCGATACGTAAGTGCTGGGCCACGGGACACTGGCCACATGCTGCCAGCGGGATTGAGCATCACCAGCTTGCATTGCTTTTGAATTAGAAAAGAAAAGCTAATGTATGTAAAGCTGCAGAACTGGATGCAGGACCCCGCAGTGGGGCGGCCAGCGCCCACTCAGCCTGCGCAGGACTGAGCCATGGTCACTTTGCCTCCATGCACTTGGGTGCCCTGCCGCAGCCCGCTGGCCTCTGGCCCAGGCTGCTGCACACGCATGCTGACCTCCCTGGCCTAGGCTCCCCTCGCCCTGCAGCCTCCAGGGCTGGCAGTGCGCCCCATCCATGATCCCATCATCCTAAAATACCCACTGCTGGCATCTTTTGGGGTCCCCCGCCACGTGTGTTCGCACTTATGCACACACACACACACACACACACACACACGCTTGCTGTGTGTTCCCACATGTGCAGACATGGAAGGACTTCTTCCAAGTCAGCATTTGTCGCTCCAGCTTGCAGGGCTGTCCCTGCCCTCCACACAGAGCCTGCACTCTGCCCTGTTCTGAACAGGGCTCCTCTTCTAGAGCAGCGGCTCCCTGAGCTGACAGAGATAGCATGGCTTTCCCATTGCCACGGAGGGAGGTGCTGATTGTCCCCAAGAGTGACGCAGTTTCCTGTCACGCCGGGCTCAGCGAGGGCAACCCCTTGCGGTACGCGCCTGCCTGGCGTGCGCTGCGCTGGCACCCTCTTCTGGCAGCAGCCCACTGTGCTCCTTCTGACCTGCACGATCTAATGGCCCTCTGTGCACAGGTTCTGTCCATAAACGAGGAGGGCCTGAGACGATGCGAAGAGAACACAAAAGTCTTTGGTCGGCCTATCAGGTAGATGGGGGGATTTTCTTCTTTCTTTCAGCTTATTGAGAATTAAAAATTTCTACTTGGTATTTAGAACCAAAATCTGGTAATTCCCTGTTTTCCGAAGGCTTCCAAAAGGTAAAAAGTAGATGAACTATAAACTTAGTAGGGCTACCTAGGGACAGCTGCAGGCTCAGTGTTCCCCGCCCCAGGCCCAGCCATCGCGATGGTCACAGCAGTCCCCGCAGGTGGCCTGTGCACTTGGTCTGCAGGTCCTCGGAGGCGTAGGGTATAGCTTGTCTGCTTGCTTTGACCCCCACCCCCCAAGTTCTCCCGTGTTCCTGAGCTGGCTTCTTACTTATTGTAAACTGTCGTGAAAATGGCCAGCCTGAACTCAGTGAGGCTTTGTCTCTAATTTTAAATTTAAAGGGATTGTGGGGTGTAGCTTAGCGGTGAAGCCCTCTCGGATTCAATGCCCAGAACTGCCTGAAAAAGAAAAGGAGACAGAATGAATCAGTATTTCCATATTTGGAAATAACTATAAATGACCATTCTGTGATATTGAAAGAAAAAACTTGAAAATAGGACGCAGTTTGCCAGATGTGCTGTCTGGTGAACACATCTCCGCCCAATCTACAGTTCGTGGACCTGCCTGGTGGACCTGGAGGGGCTGAACATGCGCCACCTGTGGAGACCTGGCGTCAAAGCCCTGCTGCGCATCATCGAGGTGGTGGAGGCCAATTACCCCGAGACGCTGGGCCGCCTTCTCATCCTGCGAGCGCCCAGGGTCTTCCCTGTGCTTTGGACGCTGGTGGGTTTGGGTGATCTTCTGCAGGGACTGTTAGCCATTTGAAGGCACGCATCTGTGACCTGATGTCTCAGCTAGGTGGGAAAGCAAAGCAGACGTGCGAGGAGATGAACGTCTCGGATTTTTTTTAAGGAGGGAGAAAAAGCAAAATTTTTCTGAGATTCCTAATGCTGTGCAAATAGACGTTATGGAAAAGTGTATCTGACTTTTAATTTTGAAAATCAAACGACCTGTTCTGCTGTGACTCCTTGCAGGTTAGTCCATTCATTGATGACAACACCAGAAGGAAATTCCTCATCTATGCAGGAAATGACTACCAGGGTCCTGGTGGTCTGCTGGATTACATCGACAAAGAGATCATTCCAGACTTCCTGAGCGGGGAGTGCATGGTGTGTATTAGGAAAGGGGATCCACGTTTTGCTACCTAGAATGTTAGAAAAGGTGGTGTAGTCTGCACAGATGATCACTGAACTTGTAGTCTGGACTTTTGTTTTGCTTCTGTTGACCTTTGATCTAGGGTTGAACTGAGTAGAACTATTTAGGTAGTTGTTGGTAATGTATGTTTCTTCCTTCAAAATGCGAATGAGTCTTTTTAGAATCTAATCTGAGCACAGCTTGCTTTATTCACACAGCCATGAGTGAGTCAGGTCTTTAGCTGTTTGAGAAGAGCTGTGTGTTTTTAAAACAGTATTAACATGTTGACTAGGGTTCCAGCCTCAGCACTGCAGGCAGAACAACGCTGAGTCCACTCAACATCGCCTCCTAGACTAAGCTAGGGCCACATTTTTAAAGTGGAAAATTTAAAGGAGCTGGTTCATGTTTATGTACCTTTGGAGTTTTAGGAAAATGAGGTGCTGGATAATCGGCCAAAGGCTCCAAGTGCAGCCCCCGCGCTCTGCTGCAGGAGCCTGAGGAGCAGGAACCTAGAGGTTCCATGCATTGCCCCAGCGAGGCCCAGGAGGCTGAAGTCTGTGGAGCTCCACATGACTTGTGGCTCACAGTGGCTGCTGAAGCAGAGAAGGGATCTCTGGTCACCGTCACTCCAGTTACCCTTGTGAGATGTGCACACTCTAGGTTTGACTCACTTAGCTAATGAATCGAGCTGTCAGGGGATTCTGAATGGTCAGAGGAATGCAGGAAACCCAAGTTTCCTCGGTTCCAGGCAAAATCACGCTACAGTGCAGGACATGACTTAGAAAGTGCCCAAGAGATAAAAGCCATGGGGACAGGTTTGTAGAAACCCGCAAACTGCTTTCATTATAAAAGCTAACCATGTTATAGTCCAGCGTGGAGGCGCACGCCTGTAATCCCAGTGACTCAGGAGGCTGAGGCAGGAGGATAGCAAGCTCAAGGTCAGCCTCAGCAACTTAGCAAGCCCCGTCTCAAAGAATAAAAAGGGCTGGGGATGTGGCTCAGTGGTTAAGCACCCCTGGGTTCAATCCCCAGGACCAAAGGTGGGGGGAGCTGGAGCAGGAGACTAGACTGGCAGAACACACCTGCCTTTGTCGCACACTGAGGTCCACAGGGGTTGCCTTGTCCAGACGCCTTCTGAGACCCGCGCACATCTCCTGTGCCCCCACTTTGGCCATTTGTTGGCGAGGAGCTGCTCACGGCAGTTCACCCCAGCCACCTGGTGTTCTCTAGTATGCCACATTGTGGGGATGTCTCCCTTCGTCCACAAGCTGAGGACTTCAGTGTCATTGCCTCCCAGGGCAGATCCCACAGGGAGTACTTGGATTTTATGGACTTGCATATGAAGGCATTGTATCAAGGACTTTAGTGGCAGCTTCAAATAGGAAATTTATGATATGTATAAACTCAAATTGAACTTAGCCTGTTTCTTGCAAATTCAAAAGAAGTTGCCCTTTATTAATAGTTGGCTGATGGCATAGACCAATCCTTTGACTTGGATTGCACAGGAAGCTTTATTCATTGATCATAATTGATTATAAATTTGATCCTTTTTCTTATTTGTGGCGTTGGGGTTGAGTCCTGCGTGCTAGGCAGGCATTGGACCCCTGAGCCACATCCCGTCATGGCTTCATATGAAGCAGTGCCTGTAGCTGCGGAGAATGAAGCTTTTTCTTAACATGATGTTTCTCCTTTGTAGTGCAATAAAAATTCTTTTAATTCCTGTATCATAAGCCAGTGTTAATAACCCGGTCCAGTACCTCGTGCACGTTAGTTTGAGTTCCGTGGTAAACCATCTTCAGCTCCCATTCATTTATTCAGAGTCCAACTCTTGTATTTTGGTGGGTTTTCATAGTTTTTCAAGTCTGTAGAACCGTGCGCAGCCCTGCTGGTGTCTCCATCTCCTAAGTTGCTTTGCAGAGCTGTGGGGCTGGGGTGGGCGCCTGGGGCCCCGTCTAGAGAGGCCTGGCTTTCATGTGTGTTTTCATTTCAGTGTGAAGTGCCAGAGGGCGGACTGGTCCCCAAATCTCTGTACCGGACTGCAGAGGAGCTGGAGAATGAGGACCTGAAGCTCTGGACCGAGACCATCTACCAGTCTGCCAGCGTGTTCAAAGGCGCCCCGCACGAGGTAGCCCGCCGCCAGGCTCCCGCAGCAGTCGGCTCGTTCCCTGGCCGCTTGCCCTCATACCTGACGGTGGTGTGGATGTCAGGTGCAGGAGCGGGGGCCTCAGTGGAGTCACAGCCTGTGGGACCCTCCTGGAGTCCCTTCACACAGACGGGAGAGCAAGCCTGTCCTTGTCAGAGGCGCTTTTCATTCCTGGAGTTGGTTTATTTATTTATTTATTTATTTTTTAGTAAAAGGCGAAAGATTTATACGATCTGAAGAGAAACCAGAGTGTATTAGAGTTGGTTTATTTGATGGTTACTTTGCATGGGCTTCCTTGGTATCCTTTCTTGACTGGGTTTAGTTATTTAGGTTTCTTAAGGACTTTGCTGATTTTTGTCAGTCTAATGGAGTCAGGAGAGACGAGCATTTCCGTTTTCCCTTCTTGCTGTCTGTCACACTGTCTGCCACACTCACATGTCTCTGCTCAGTGCCTGCCATGTGTCTGTCCTCTACCAGTGCCATGAGGAGACGTAGCTGAGCACCATGTGCTGCCCACTGGGGCAGGGTCGTGGCACTTGGGTCCTCGCAGGGGTAGCAGCAAGGCGTAGTGAGGAGGTGCTCGGTCAGAGTGTAGCACTGTCTTGGGCCACTGTGGTGGCCAGGAGCTGACCCCTTACTGCTTTGGCCATGGTGGCTCTGTGCTGGGCCACTTGCTGGTCATTGCTGCTGGTGTGTCTTCCCTGTGGTTGGCCCTGTGGTGGGTGTGTGGACAAGGAAAGGCTATGGGTTGTGGTCTGAGCATGCGGAGGGAAGTGCCATGTGCCCCCTTGTGACCACCTTGGGAGCTGTCTGCACTGATTCCTCCTTTGAGGGGAGGAGGAGCCCTTTTTGCTGGTAGTGGGTGGCATCGGCCTGTCCTGTCCAGGGCCTCCTGGAGTCAGAACAGTGCACACTTCCCTCACTTTGGAGCGAGTCAGACAGGACCGCCTCGCTCGGGACGAGCCCCTGTGCAGGAGAGTGCCTGCTGGCCGAGGGAGGACTGAGGAAGGATCTGCCCCCGCGCCACTCGGTGCCGCCCGCTGTGCTGAAGGGGGCAGGTGTGCGTCACTAGACCTGCCATTTCAGAAGACCCGGAAGTGTTGTTAGTGTTGGAGAAGTGACAGTGGTGGCAGGCAGTGAGGGACAAGCTGAGGATCAGAGCGCAGGCCTGCAGGGGAGCAGCAGAATCTAGGAAATGCAGAGCCTCTCACAGCTGCTTTTGGTGCCTACATCCCTGCCCCACCAATCTGAAAGGAGAACTTCGATGGTTCTCTGCTGGGAAGCTGCATCTGTGCAGGTTCAAGTCCAGGCTTTGGATGGGCACTGGGCACCCAAGGCCACCACCATCCCCAGGTCGGTGTGGCTCCACTCCCTCTGTCAGCCTCGTGCAGCAGGCCTGGCCTGTGCCCTGCCTGCCCAGTGCTGGTCATGTGGCCCCCCACACCCCCACCTGCTCCAGACTCCTTCTCTAGGCCCGTGCTGCTCGCTAGTCCAGAGCAGTCCCCGAGGCCCCGCATCCAGGCTCATGGGCTTTCTGCTTTGCTGGGGAAGACCGTCTTAGAGAGCTGTCTGTAGGTGGTGTTGTGGGCACCTTTGGGTGGCGGTGCAGATCGCAAAAGCACAGTGGTTCACACCTACACGACACAGGCAGCAGCTGTTGCTAGAAAGGACGCAGAGAGCAATGGGCCCTGGGTGTGGAGTGTCCCACCTCTCCCTGGCACACCCTGCACTGGACCTGGAACAGTTGTTGCTGCCACCGTGTGTGCCAGGCCTCATGCATGGGGACTGAGCACTCCGCTGCTGTTCTTCCAGATTCTCGTTCAGATCGTGGATGCCTCATCAGTGATCACCTGGGACTTCGACGTGTGCAAAGGCGACATTGTCTTTAACATCTATCACTCTAAGAGGTCCCCACAGCCACCCAAAAAGGACTCCCTTGGGGCCCACAGCATCACTTCTCCAGGCGGGAACAACGTGCAGCTCATAGACAAAGTCTGGCAGCTGGGCCGTGACTACAGCATGGTGGAATCGCCTCTGATCTGCAAAGAAGGAGAAAGCGTGCAGGTAAAGGTGTGGCTCTGTGAGCCTCTGCAGGGGGCCGGGGCCCCTCACCGGGCAGTGGCAGGGAATCCAGATGAGTCTGACCTTGAGAAGAGCTCACGCCCAAGCAGGGGTGTAGACAGAGCCTAGGACTTACCTCACCTGAGTGAGGAAGGGGACAGCGCTGGTGTGCACACACCGCTGGCTTCCAGATGCCATCACTGCAACGCGAGGTGATGTGCTGCGGCTGCCGTCTTTAGGGGAGCAGACCTAGCAGCTGCTCATTGGGAGTGTGCTGGTTTGTCGAAAGCTGCTCGGGGGCGGGTGGTTCATTTTTAGCCTCTTGCGTCATCTCGACTGCTGACTCTTTGGGAGGCAGCCCAGGGCCTCTGGCCTTACAGTAGAGGCGTGATTCTGCAGAGTGACAGATAGGAGGTGTGTTCCTTGGCCTTCCGCTCGGCCTTCATCTCTGGTCAGGGCTTTGCAAAGAACTGACACGGTGTTTGGAAGGATGCTGTCAAAACCACTTCCTGATAATGAAGCCAGTAGCAGGCCTTTAAACCCAAGGTGGTCCTGACGAGACTGGGAGGCAGCTCCTTTGGTGCTTGTCAGACCAACTTTAGGGTGGGGGCTCGGCAGGAGTTCCTCAGCTCCACCTCCTCATGTTCTAGGGTTCCCATGTGACCAGGTGGCCCGGCTTCTACATCCTGCAGTGGAAATTCCACAGCATGCCGGCGTGTGCGGCCACCAACCTGCCACGGGTGGACGATGTGCTGGCCTCGCTGCAGGTCTCCTCCCACAAGTGCAAAGTGATGTACTACACTGAAGTGATCGGGTCCGAGGATTTCAGGTATGGCTCCCCTCACCACCGCAGTGCACTGCAGAATAGGAGGCTCCAGTTCCAGGCCATGTGCAGCAGGGACCGTGGATCTCAGGGAGAAGCTTTGGGCTCATTCATTGGCTCTGAATCTGCACAGGTATAGCAAGAGAGTGTCAGAGGGACAGAGCAGCCTATGCCTAGTGCATAATGTTAGCTGTGTGCAGGCCATGGGGAGCCGCGTCCCCTGGGTGGGACATGCATGACCTGTTCCCACTTCGTAAGTGCTGACGGCTAGGGGGACAGAGAGGGGCTGGGTGGGCCGGCGGGTGGCTGCAGATGTCCTCACGCCTCCTCCCCTCCCTGTCTGTCTACAGAGGCTCAATGACCAGCCTGGAGTCCAGCCACAGCGGCTTCTCCCAGCTGAGCGCCGCCACCACCACCTCCAGCCAGTCTCACTCCAGCTCCATGATTTCCAGGTAGTGCTGCGAAGCCTGTGCCCAGTGTGTGGAGGGGACTGCGCACCTCGACAGCCAGCTGCGCCCGCCCGCGGCGACGTGCAGAGTCCTCTGGCCCTCTAGGTAGCACGTAGCTCTCCAGATGGTAAATGTAGCCGTGCCATCCAGAACTGTTAACAGGTAGTTTAAACTCTGACTCAATAGCCATAGATTTTGTATACAGCGTGCACAGAATCAAACCAGAGCATAAGGGCTCTCTTGAAAGAAAGCAGTTTATATACCAGTTAAGAGATTGACTTCATCTCAGATGCTGTTGCAAAAAATTTCCAACAAGCTCCACCTTGTCCACTAGTGAGTGACTTCCCATGACATCTGCAGAGGCCAGCCCACCTTCCCGTGGGGAGTGGAAGCATCCGGCTGCTTCCCCTGGGCTGTGTTGCAGTCGAGATGGTCGCTGGACAGCCCGCGAGTCCTGCCCTCTGAGGACTCAGGCAGCCTGTGGAAGCGCCCGGTCCTAGGGCCAATCTGCTACTGTTCCTGAGTGGGGCCAGGCGCTCAGGAGGGGCTCGTAGGGGCTCCCAGCAACTCCAGGAAAATGCCACCATCATTAAACATTACTCTCTCTTGTCCTCTCTTTCAAATCTTTTGATATTTTTCAGAGCAGAATTTTTCTGTCTGGGAACTGGGGTGTGGGTACTTTCCTTTTCCTTCTGGGTGCCACTTCCTGCTGCGGGGAGGGAGTTCTGTGCTCAGTGCCACCTCCTCCTGCGTGCTCTAGCCCCTCACTGCTCTCCCCACATCAGCCTCGGGCCACTCTGCAGGGGGTGTTTTGGAAACATCCACGTTTGTGGCTTCGCATGTTCAAAGTGGGCAGCCAGTGTCTTAGCTCCCAGCAGGCTCCCCAGGGTCGCTGGAGGGTGTCATGGGCTGGTAGGAGCCCTGCTTCTTATGAGTGGAAACTGGGTGCATGTGCAGGTGCTTGTGTGCGTGTGGCGGTCTGGTGACGTGGGTTGGGCGGCTGGAAGCTCGGTGTGAGTAGCAGTGGAGTGGAGCAGATCAGAGGGCGAGGTTCGTTTGCTTTTTTGCATTTTTTTATTTCCCATTACGAAGCTTGTTGTGCTTTTTGCGGGCTCTCAATTTTTTTTTCAACTTTTAATGAGAAAAGCAGGTCATTCACGAATTTTCCAGAAGTTTCACAGGGTTGATTTCTGAGGTAAAGACTTGCGATGTGTGCGTGGGGTGTGGCGGGGCTTTTCAAACACATACCAAACCCACGCGCAGCCTCACTGTGTGCCTCAGGCACTTAAGACCCAGAGTGCGATGTTTTGACTTCAGCCCGAGGCATTGAGAGAGCTGTGTGGAGGCCACCTGTGTGCTCCGTGGGTCGTGTTGGGCAAGGCTGGGGAGAGCTGTGCAGCCCCTGTCCTGGCCCAGTGAGCCCCTCCGACTCCTGCACCTGCAGGCCCAGGCTGGCCGCCTGCCCCTGGCTCCCTGGCAGCAAGACCGCGTACGGCAGGGCTGGCTGGCACATCCGCACTGCGCCTAGTCAGTGCGTCCCGTCTCCAAGTTCCAAGGACCTGAGGGTGGTCCCTTCTCTCTCTCCCTCCCTCTCTCTCTGTCTGTCTGTCTCTGTCTCTCTCTGTCTCAGATGGCGTTTTTGCTGACAGCTGCCAGGAACATGCTGCATTCAACAGTCCACATGTGCCCAGAGCTGTTTATAGAGCTGTCTCAGTTGCAGCCATGTCCCCACCCCCAGGCTGAAGATCGGTCCTTTTAGGTTTAAGAAGCGGCACCTGCGGGCTCTCGGGAGGGTGGGCTCCTCACCTTGCGAAGGCATCGCAGGGCACACGTGGTTCCTTTAGCAGCTGCGTGTCTCTCAGCTTTAGTCCCCGCCACTCTTCAAATGCCGCTCTATTCCCCTTTCCAGTACTGACGATTCTTCGGTTCTCCCTCTATTACTAGTGTCTTCATTCACTTTCCTGAATTCATAATTTGCATATCAAAATTCCCTAAATGTTTTGTAAACATATTACCTCACTCTTGGTAATACAATACTGATAGTCTTTAAAAGATTTTTTTATTGTTATCAATAATAAATGTGAACTGTTTAAGAAAAGAGTGTTTGTCTTATTGTTGAAGTCTCTTTTTTTTTCTGTGCTGGGGATGGAACCCAGGGAGCTACACCACCAGAGTTGCTTAGGTGCTGAGGACCTCACCAAATCGCCCAGGCTGGCCTCAAACCTGCAATTCTCCTGCCTCTGCTTCCCAAGTCACCAGGATTACAGGTGGGCTCCACTGCGCTTGGCTTCAAAGTCTCTCTTGAGTGAAATTCACAGGAGGCTGTAGAGGTTGAGGAAAGAGGAGGCTTCGAGGCCAGAGGTCCAGCGTTCTGAAGTTGAAGGAAATGCTTAGCTTGTGTGGGACCGGGTTTATGGGAGAGTGGCCATGTGGAAGAGAAGCCCAGCGTTGCTGATCCCCCGCTTCTGCAAGGAGACAGGCCATATTTTGTGTTAAATTCAGCCAGATCAAACATGACTACCATGTTCGCCTCCCTGGTGTGATGGGTCACTCTAGCAGATGTCTTAGGAACTACAGTAGGCAGGTGTGGACCTGGCAGAGCCTAGGTCGCCTCATCCCCAGCCTCCTGCCTGGGTCTGCAGGGTGGCAGAGCCCAGCAGGGTGGAGTGGGCGCTGACCTCTGCAGCAGCTGGCAGGCTGCGAAGGTCTTTGCGGCTTACTCAGGCACAGAAGTCAGTGCCTCCATCGGGAGTCGGGAGGTCACTTGCCGTCCTAGTTAGGGTCTGCCCTGTGAGACACAGCCCAGGGATCCTGGAGCAGAGGTGGTGACAGGTGGCTCAGCTGGATGACATAGTTGTCCACAGGCAGCTGAGCCAGGTAGCTTCCGCAGCACTCTGGTCGCTTAGTCAGCTGCTGCAAAGGGGCAAAGGCTGTGGGAATCCGTGCCGCGCTGCTGCCGGTTAGACTGGCTGCTCGCCGGCATTTGGCTTAGTGGTCAGGTGCTGGTGGCGAGAGCCAGGGGTGTGGAAGACAGTGAGTTGTGAGCATCCCGCGCCTGCAGGCCACCTCTCAACTGTCTGCTAGGGTGCCCTGTAGGACCTGGATGAAGCCTAAAGCAGGGTGGCTTCCGGCTGTCAGGCTGTGGGGAGCCATCCTCAGTGACATTGTGAAACAAGCCAGCCAAATCCGCT
Source organism: Aplodontia rufa (assembly GCA_004027875.1). NCBI lineage: Eukaryota > Metazoa > Chordata > Mammalia > Rodentia > Aplodontiidae > Aplodontia > Aplodontia rufa. The sequence goes on along the minus strand of PVKS010007237.1, from coordinate 18,357 downwards.
CTGAAGTCAGGGATGTGGGGAGCCGGGACACCCTCACAGGGACACAACCAGGCTGCATGACCTACAATCACGGGTAACTGAATCGTACCCTTCAAAATGGCAAGAAAGGCCAAGTTTGTTACGTGCATCTTAACACAGTAAGAAACTACAGTGGACATCATTTATGACAAAGCTAGGTGATAAGGTCTCCCCAGACTCCCAAGACAGGCGTGGTGCGGACAAACCACCAGTAGTCCTGGCCCTCGGGCCTCTGTTGGACAGAGCGGAGCTGGAGCGCTGTGCGGTGTCTCAGTCGTATGAGCTCAGGGCCCCTGTGGCTGGCCAGCACAGCAGCCCTGTGGACACGCTGACACTGAGGAAAGGGAACAGCAGGAGGGACCAGCCCAAGGTGGCACAGGTCACCCGGGAAAGCAGATGATGAGCCGTTTGAGAATTCACCAGAAATAAAGAGGGAGCTCAGAGCTACAGACACCTTCTTGAGCCCACTTCATTTTGAAAACCGAGAGTGATTTTCACATAAAAATGAGCATCAAGGACTGGAGCAGCGGCTCAGCGGTCACAGCGCGTGCCCGGCATGCGCAAGTACGCGGGTCCAAACCCCAGCACCACATGCACAACCAACATCAGAGCAACGAAAACCAGATGGAAAACTAAATAAAGTTGATCCTTTCTCTCACTCTCCCTCCCTCTCAACAAAAGAGGAGGGGGCTTGCCTGGCATGCACATGGACGCGGGTTTGAACCCCAGCACCATGTACACAACAAAGTGCTGGAGCAACAAAACCCACATGACAAACTAAATAAAGTTGATTGTCTCTTTCTTTCTTTTATTGTCCTTCTCTCTTAAAGAAAAAAACAAAAAAGAAAAAGAAAAAAGAATAAAAAGGTACCAACGTCCGGGTTGGGGATTTAGCTCAGTGGCAGAGCGCTCGCCTAGCACACGCACGGCCCCGAGTCCAGTCCTCAGCCCTGAAAAAAAAGAAAGGTACCAATGTGGAGTCCTTACAAAAGCAAGAAACGTGAGCAGTGAGCAGAATAGCGTCTGAGCTGGGAAGGGGAGCCTGCCACAGGTGACACCTGCACATTAAGGCCCGAATTTTAAGATGTGAACCAACAGACGCGAAGAAATTACGTGAGACGTGGAAAACAAACTGAGCTGGCAAACTGCTCAGAAATCTGAGGCTGAATCAGAAGAAACACAGTAAAACCAGCAGATGATGCCCAGTGGAAGAGAGGATGGTTTCACAGACCAAAGGAAGCAGGTCGAAGGACTCCGTGACAGTATTGGGGATAAGCCACAACGTCAAACCTGGGCGGTGCCAGGAGCGCAAGACCTGAGAAGGACCACGATCGGATGGTCTTTTAGTGAAGTGCTGATCTTGTTTGGTACTGGACATTGAACCCAGGGATGCACATCCCCAGCCTTGCCCCAAACCCTTTTTTCTTTTGAGACAGGTCCTCACTAAGTTGCTGAGGCTGGCCTTGAACTTGCAATCCTCCTGCCTCAGTCTCCCTAGTCACTGGGATTACAGGCCTGCACCTTCATGCCCAGCTGGATTTTTTTTAAAGATCAAGTGTTTTGAGGACTGAGCTTTAGGCGAGATGCAAATAGAATAATAATGATTCTATGGGCTGAAGGGTTTATGTCCAATAAACTGACTTGGAAGTTAGGGTCCCTTGTGAAGCTGCCACATGTGTGGGTCAGAATCAGATTGCAAAATAAAAGAAGTGTGGGCATATTTTTAAATGAATTTTTTAAAAAACTTTTTAAATTAAATTTTAGGTTTTTGCAGTGCTAGGGATTGAACCCAGGGCATCACACATGTTGGGCAAGTGTTCCCTACCACTGAGCTACATCCCTAGACCTTTTTATTTTATTTTGAGATGAGGATCTCACTAAGTTGCCAAGGCTGACCTGGAACTTTCCATCCTCCTGCCTCAGCCTCCCGAGTAGCTGAGCTTACAGGCCTGCACCACCACATCCAGCTTAATTAAGATTTTTATTGAGATAACTGTAGAGCCACATGCCCCACAAGAGAGAATACCGAGAAAACCCTACGCCCTTTACTCAGTTTCCCCAATGGTAGTGTCTTGCAGAATCGTGGTTCATTATCCTCGACGTGCTCTGCCAGTCTCCCCGACTTCGCCAGCGTACTGGTCCTCGTGCTGTGGGTGTGTATTCAGAGCTGCATGATCGCATCGCCTACCTGCTCCATGTATCTCCTGCCACAGTTGGAATGCAGGACGCTCCCATCACCACCCTCGCTGTTGTCCCACCTCCTGCCTCCATCCCTAACCCCTGGTGCCATGCTTCTCCATTTCTAGAAGTCGCCATTTCAGCAGTGTTACATATAAGGAATCACAGGTGTGCTGGGTAATTTTATCTGTCCACTTGACTGGACTAGGGGATGCCCAGGTCACTGGAAAAACAGTATTTCTGGGTCCGTCTGTGAGGGGTTTCCTGAGATTAGCCCTTGACTCTGTAGACCTCCTCACAATGAGGGCAGATTCCTCAGCCACTGAGGGCCGACATAGGACAGAAAAGCAGAAGAGCAAATCCTCTGCCTCCTTGCACTAGGACATCTGTCTTCTGACCTTGGGGATTGGATCTCATGGTCCCTGGGCCTTTGCACACAGACCAGGGCTTACACAAGCTGCTCCCCCGGTTCTCAGGCCTTTGTGTGGGGCTGGAACCACCTCACAGCCTTGGGGCCTCGGGGCCTCAGCTTCCGTAGTCGTAGTAGTGTGAACTAATGCCACCGAGTGAGTCTTCCCAGGGCAGCCTCGCGATCCCGTTGGTTGTTTTCCTGGAGAACTCTGATACAGCATGTGACCTTATGGAGTTGGCCCTTTTTTTTAATAAATTTTATTGAGTTTTTCACATGGCTTTTGTTGCTCTGACACTTTGCTGTGTACGTGGTGCTGGGGTTTGAACCCATGTCCTCGGGCATGCCAGGCAAGTGCCCTAACTGCCAAGCCACCCCTCCAGCCCTCCCCGCCACCCCCCCCTCCGTGCACTCTGAATCATCTGCAGATTCCGTATAGTACTCACATGATGCAGACGCGGTGTTCCGTCAGCTTTGTCATTGCTGCAGCTGAACGGCCTGACAAGAACAGTTTTCGGAGGAAAAGGTTTGTTCAGGGGCTCACGGCTTCAGAGGTCTATGTGCGGAGAAGGCCGGCTCCATTCATTCCTCAGGGCCCAAGGTGAGGCCGATCGTCATGGCAGCAAAGTTTGGCAGAGGGGATGGAGAGCTCACCGTGTCACATTGGGAAGCTGAGCAGAGAGAGACTCCAGGCCAGATACAGAATCTGCACACCAAAGGCAGCCCCAGTGAGCCTCCTCCTTCAGCCAAACCCTGCCAGCCTGTGGGAGCCAATCAGTCCCCACCAGGGGATCAACTCGATCATTGAGCTAAGGCTCTTTTTTTTTTTTTTTAATTGTGAGAGAGAGACAGAGAATCAATTTCTATTTAGTTTTGCATGTGACTTTTGGTGCTCCAACTCTTAGCTGCATGCATGGTGCTGGGGTTTGAACCCACGTTCTTGCCCATGCCAGGCCGCTGCTCCAGCCCCGGGGTTAAGGCTCTTATAACCCAATCATCTCACATGTGACCTTTTGCAGGACACCTCACATTCAAAACCTAACATCACGCAAATAGTTGTTCTACCGTACCATCTGCGGGGTAGGACAAGACAGTCCGTGTCTGATGGGGACACGGTGTTTCTGAATGTTTTCTGCCGTCGGCGGGCTGGGTCCGCGGTGTGCAGGCCTGCTGTCCCCTGTCTCCTAGGCCTCTGGAGCAGGCACAGGTTGGGCCTGTGGACTTGAAGCGGGAGCACAGATTCTCGGTGTGTGATGGTCCCTCCCTCTACTGTCTTCAGTACCTCGAGTCGCTTTTCCTCCCTCCTCCTCCTCTTTATAGCTAGTATGATCACAGGAAAAGGTGCCCTCCTGGCGAAAGCTCCAGAGGGCACAGAGGGGGCAAGTTAGAAAGACTCACTTCCTCTCCCCACCCACCAGTGCCACCCTGCTCCCCAGAGACAGCACCAAGGACAGTCCTGGAGTGGTCCCAGGAGAGTGCCTTGGTGTTCTGCCCTGCCCCTTGCTTGTCCAGGGGTCTTTCCCGGGTGGCCCGGTGGGGTCCGAGGCTGCCGCCCCTCCTCCTTCTGGTTCTCAGCGTTGCTCGCCTTGCTCTCCTCAACTCAGCGGCCTCTTCACTTCCAGAGCGCCCCTTGGTCTCCCCAGGCTGCAGATGCCCTCCTAACCTTATTCGTGATTACTGTGGGTCCCCTCTGCCAGGCGGGCCCAGGAGCCGGTGCTGCGCTCAGCCGGGAAGGGAGCTGTGTCCTTGGGGAGCTCGCCCTGAAGGATAGGCCGTGGGGCCCTGCTGCCTGTCTCCCACCCTGAGCTCTGCCTCTGCTCTGCTCTGTGTGCTGCGGGGGCAGCCCTGACAGGAGATTGAAAGGGAGGAGGAGAAAATGGGCTTTCTTCCTGCTTCCTGCTCTTGGTGGCATGGTTCCTCCAAGAGCAGCCAGCTGGGGCTCCAGCCGCCAGCTTAAGGGACACCAGCCTCGTCACATAGGTCTAGGGTGGCGGTGGCAGCCAGAGCCCCTGGCAGCACCTCCTGCAGGCACTCTTGGATCTGAGTGCCCCACACTGTCCCTCCTCAGAGGCCCAGAACTGCCCCAGTGTCCCCACAGTGCTGAGCTGCTGGCAAGGCCCACCCTCAGGCCTGGCTTCTTCAAACCCACTGCCTGCTGCCAGCTCTCCCAGCCCCAGGCCATAGCTGCTTCCTGCCAGTGTTACTCTTGGCACCTCTGCCTTCCAAACCTGCACAGCCAGGACCCTCCATTCAATCCCCAGCTTAAACCCTAGCCCTGCCCAGTCCTCCAGCCTTGTCCATGAGCAGTGCAGTCCATCAGATTGACATGTGAGACGAGACCTGGGAGGAAGCAGAGACCACGTGAGAGGCTGCATCTTCAACAGGATGACCAGGAGAGGCCAAGAGACAGATCTCCTGCAGAAGAACATTCTAGAACACACATTTAGTGTGTTCAAGGCACAGCAACAAAGTCAGCGTATTGGGGCAAGTTGGCAAGAATGAAGGGGACTATGACAGCGAAATGCGCCAGTCCCTACTCGCGTCTGCCCCACGCCCCGGAGCCCCACTGCAGCCGGGCAGCACCAGGTGGTCAGCTCTGGCCAGGGAGCTGAGGAGCACGCACTCCTGCCGTTCTGGCTGAGGCACTTAAGGCAGCTGCGTGACTCTCGGCCGCCCCTTGCCGTCCTAGGGATTGTTGTGGGGTGTGTGTGGCCATCAGGACAGGAGTGTCTGAGCCACCTGACGCACTGAGCAGCCTGGCGGAGGAGCGAATATGTGCTGCGTTAGGCCGGGAGTCAGGGTGCACCTGCCACCTCCACAGAACGAGCATCCTGACAGGCACGTGGGGGAGGGCGGCCAGGGCCTGTGGGGCCCCTGGGTCCTGCTGAGGACCCTGGCCTCCTGCTGGACTTCTGGTCCAGGTGGGAAGCTGTTGGTCGTTGGCTTTGACCTCACCCTGCCACAGGCAGACTGTTTAATCTTTACTAGGTCAAATTTACTACCTTTCCCTTAACAGCCTCTGGATTTTACATCTTGTTAGAAAGCTCTCCACGTTATATCTTCCTCCCCTTCTGGGTACTTCCATGGTTTATTTTCTTACCTCTGCTTTGAGTTTGCCTGCAGAGTGCGGTGGGCTTTAAATTAGTACTAACTCGGGCTGGAGCGGTGGCTCAGCGGTTTCAGCGCTTGCCTGGCAAGCATGAGGACCCGGGTTCAAACCCCAGCACCATGTACACAACTAAGTCTTGTAGCAGCTAAGGCCATGTGAAAAACTAAATAAAGTTGTTTCTCTCTTTCTCTGTCTCTCTCACTGTCCCTCTCTCTTTAATAAATAAATAAATAAATTAGTACTAACTTCCTGGACTCAGCGACTGGTGGCAACACTGTTTCCAGCTCTTAGAGAGGGACAGTGAGAGAGAGAATCAATTTTATTTAGTTTTCATGGGGCTTCTGTTGCTCCAGCACTTCATTGTGTGCTGGGTTTGGACGCATCCTCACGCATGCCAGGCAAGCGTGGTAACCACCGAGCCACCGCTCCAGCCTCTAGACGCCCCTTGAGAGGTTGCTTGGCACCCGAGCGGAGCCTGGGGTGAGAAGGGTGAGGAAGGAGAGTGGGAGGGCAGCCGGCAGCCGCTGTGTGCTTAGATGGGTGTAAGGGTTGACTATCACAGCGCTAATGCCACTGACCCCTCCCTGCACCGCGACACCTCTTCTCCCCGCAGTGGAGACGGCTCCTGCCCCACCGGACGCAGTCAGTGTGACATGACGAGCGCCAAGGCCACCAGGTGCCCCGCAGGCGCTGCTGTCAGCTGCCTGTGTCAGCATTTAGTCCCAGAGACTGCCGCCAAGGAGCCAGTGGGCTGTCCTCAGGGAACAAGTGATTTATTTTTATTGCCTCATTTTTAAACACTTCAGTGTGCCTCCCAAGAGCTGTGTGGTTTGGAAAATCACAAGAGAAAGCTGAGGAGAAATGCTAGCTAGAGAAAAACGGGGCACGCTTTGCCAACGCTCTTCCGGAACACCAGCCGGCCCTCTGAGCACATGTTTTTGGCTGTTTCTGGGCCTCTGGAGTGGGTAGATGTTTCCTGTGCAGAGTCTGAGTCCCACGACAGAGTTGAAGGAGGCAATCAGGTTTTTATTAAAAGAAAATAAGAAATGTTGGTTTCTGACTTGAAATATGTTGTACCGTAGTATTTGCTGGCTGGGCAGTGACCTGTCCCCAAGTAACCCAGCTGTGGGGGTGATAACAAATTGAAGAAGGTAAGAGGATAGAGGATGGAGAGAGGGTCCAGGATGTGTCCCCAGGTGCCCTGGGAGCCTCTCCTGCCTCGTTTGGATGCACAAGTTCCCAGGGCTTGCTATCACCTGCTCAAGTCAGCAGCCCCTCCCCTGCTCTCCAGCATCCCTGAGCAGGAGCAGGAGGAAGTTTCTGAAGATGCCCCACTGAAATGTCACTGGATCTCCCTGAGAGGACAGTGGAGAACCTGACAGTGAGCCTTCTCCAGTCCTGCACATCGAGGGTTGGGTGTGGTCAGGGTAGCAGCACCAAGACCACCCAGCTGCTGCCTTGGTCAGGAGCTCAACCTTGGCATTGCCAGCGTGCTGGGCAGGATCGCTCCCAGGGGCGGGGGCAACCTGTGCTTTGTAGGAGGTCTGGCAGCATCTCTGGCCTCTACCCACCATTGTGACAACCACCCATGCCTCCAGACAGTGCTGGGTGACCCCTGGGGGTGACACTGCCCAGCTGAGATTCACTAACCTAAGCCAAGACCCCATGACTGGGAAGAAGGAACGGAAGGCCCGAAGGCTCAGGACATTTGCCGAAAATAAGTGAGTCTAGGGCGACGGGACTGGGGGTCAGCTTCCGGCTCTGGGCCATCACACTGGGACTTTGTCCTTCGCAAGTGTAGCAGGAGATTTCACCGTGCATGGTTTTAACGAAAGCTGCAGCTCAGATCCATCTGAAGCCCGAATCTCTGTAGAAGGCCCTTAGGGGCAAATGCTCAGACAGGGCGGACAGGAATCTCCTGGCTGTACCAAAAGCCAAGCACCATAAATGTCAGGCCTGGGCAGACGCTTTACCCAGGTCCCACCTGATTCTGCATTTAACTGGCACAGTCTGGGTGGCTTCTCCTAAAACAGCGGCCAGTGCCCAGGTGGAGCGCAGAACACAGCCTTCTGAGTCGGGAGCCTCCACGTGGGAGGCAGACGCCTCTGGACACGCCAGGGTTCAGACCCAGCCACTTTGCTTAGCTCAGGTGGCGTCTTCGTCGTCATTGTCATCAACAGGCACTTACACCTTGAGCCCAAGTGCCTAACATTCTGGAGAAGCAGCAGGTGCTGTGTACTCAGTCACCACCACCCAGCACATCACACTGGGTTCGAGAATGTGCTCTGGGGACGCTGTTGACAAGAACCCCAGTCAACCCTTTTGAATTGCCAGCTCTCTCTTGATTTCTTCCGACTGTCACTTAATAAGCGAGGTGACACGCGGTGAGGACTGTTCTCAAAGTGGTTCTGGAGAGGAGAGCGTGCGTGTGCACTCATGTGTGGGTGCTGCGGGTCAGAAATAACCGTGAGGACTGAGTGCTAGGACGGGCGCTCGAATTCACTCACACGTTGGATTGTATAATTCTGCAGTGAGCAAAACTATGCAAATCAGAGGGAAATTGCATGCGGATGAGCAGCTCCTTCCCCTGCCTCCCCGAGGGTGCATCTGACTAAGCCAGATGGGGCACTTAGCTCCCCCCAGCTCCAACCACAGCCGGGTCCTGCCCCTGACTGCAGATTCCTGCCAGCCTGCTGCCTGTGGACCTCATGCAGGCAGCCCCAGTGTGGACACCTTCCCTGCTGGGAGCCTCTGTAGGGCTCCTGCCCTCTGCTCTGCCAGCGGCAGTTCCATGGCCATGGGGATGCTCTCACACCTCTTCAAAGCCCTAGAAGGCTGTTCCCTGGCAGGTGCACTCACGAGGCCTGGCGCACTGAACGTTAGCTGCTGAAGCCTCTGCTGCTGCTGGGAGCTGAACCCCTTCAATCACATGCACCCCAAGCCACTCCCACGCAGCCCAGCAGGGTGTCACAGGCTGGCTGCTGCTCTCCTTCTCACAGTGGGAGGCTGCTCTGTCTTAGAGGGAGGTAGAGCAGCGGAAAACCAGAGGAGGGCTTCAGCCTCTGAGATCATCCCGGCAGGAGTTGGCTGCTGGTCCTGCAGCTGGGCACACACGTGGCTCTGTGTCCTGCACAGGATGTGGGATGGAAAAGCAGCTCAAAGCCGGCTGCATGCAGCCACACGAGCCTGGAGGCCCAGCAGAGCGGCTTCCTCCAGGCGGGGGTTGGGGCCAAATGAGGACCACCATCATTCCCAGGAGGAGCCTGGGCCTGGTCATCCCCTGAAGATGGACAGTTGCCCTCCCTGCCCTCTGCTCCCACACTCCTGCACCCCACACAAGCACCCAGACGCACAGATTTGGTGGCTTCTCTCCCCTCCTCCATGTTCCCAGGAGCTCAGCCCTCTGCCCCAGTACATTCTATGTCCTTTGCACATGCAGCCATGGCCACTGTTTGTGACCTGTGCTTCTTGACCCTGGAAACCTCTGGTTGCCATACGGTGGTGGTGGGGCAGGGTGCTGGTTCTGATGTGGCCCAGCACGTGAAGGCCAGGGATGCGGCTGCGCAGCCACAGGCACACAGCAGGCCCCACAACAAGCAGGCGTTCCTCGGTCAAGCAACCCTGTTTGCTTCCTAACAGACGCAGTGGGTCCAGTGTCCAGGCTCGGGTTGGTGGTGGTGAGTGCAGGTGGCCACTGGAGGCCGGAAGAGGTAGAGAGTCGCGGCTCTCAGAGCCTCGGGATGGAGCCAGCCCTGCCCAAACCTTGACCTCGCCCAGTGGAGCTGAGTTGGACTTCTCACCTCAAGAGAGGGAAGAGAACGAACCTGTGATGTTTGGAGCAATTAGATTGGCGATGATTTGTTACAACAGAAAGTTAACGCAGCGACTCAAAACGCACAGTGGGCCTGGGCGTTTCCATCACCTGCTGATGGGGTTGCCTGGACGCAGGCCGGAGGCCTGCAGAGGACCTAGAAAGGAGAGCAAGAAGGCCCGGGACCGCGCTGCTCCTCCAGGGCCTGCTCCCGGGGCCTCTTACCCTCCCCTCCCTGTGCAGCCGGAGTGCACTGTTGAGACCAGGGCCAGCAAACTGCAGCAGGTGGCTCGGCACACACTCCACACTTGTTGGGTCCCAGGTGCCTGGGGGCCTAGCTTTTCCCCAGCCCCTGGAAGGCTGCGGTGGGAGAGAGCAGCAGTCTGCCGGGCGGATCCTCTCCTCCAGGGAGCAGAACCTCAGCTGCATTTCCCCTGGGGAAATGTCAGTCCTGGGGCTTCAGAGCCGGTGGGCTTAAGCTTGGAGACACAGCCCTGTGCTTACACTGTTCCAGCGCATCTTGGCGCCCTGGGTCCTTCCCCAGCCACTGCTGAGGGCCCTGAGCATCTCACCCAGTGCCACCTCGAGGCTCTCTGCCCCTCAGAGTGAGGATTCAGTGAGAATGTATTCTGAAGCGCTGCGGGGGAAGGCAGGTTGGGAGGGCTCTTCAAGGATGCTTCCCTCCAGGGCCCCCACCCCGTGTGCTGCTCTTCTCCTCTCCCAGCTTCTGCTCTTCCCCACAAGCCTGCCCCCAGGACTCCAGGCTGCTCATTGGCCTGAGAAACAGCCTCTGTGCCAGGTGTCACCCCCTTCCAGTGGTGACATGGCCACCATGCTGTGGGTGGTGCCATCCGGTAGCTGTCACACCTACCCCACCCTCTGTCCCCCTCAGTCCATCACCTGCTGTGTGCTTGTCCCTCTCAGGCATCTGTGGCTCCGCAGCAACCCAAGTGGGAGCTTCACCACCCCCCTGCACTCTTCAAGCTTGGTCAGTCCCCTCTGGGCTCTGGGGGCCCACAGAACGTTCCTCTGGCAGGGAATGTCTTCATGGAGGGACGTCCCCTGTGCACTTGGAGTCTTGCTCCCAGACCCCAGGCAACCTGTGCATGACAAGCTTCGGAACATTTGTGACCCCTCCCCCTGCTTTGCCCTGCTGGGACAGTGAGGTGTGAGGGTGGCTGAGCAAGGCAGGGGTTCCAGAGTCTGGGGGTCTGTTAGGGCAGCTGTGGTCCACATTAGAGAGGACAGGTGGGAGAGTCCAGAGGAGGGAATCTAGGGCAGAGGGGTGCCACATGGAGAGTGAAGAGGAGGCAGGGAGGAGAGCAGCTTCCAACCAGGCCTCCCAGTCCTTCACCTGCCAGGAGGAGCCTTGCAGAAGTGATTTCTTGGAAGTGATGCTGCTCACCTGCAAAGTGAAGTGATGGTGCCCACCGCTTGGCACAGGGGTCCAGGACTGTGTTGCTGCTGCCTGGCCTCTTGCAGGAGCTTGGCTCAGCCTCCTCGCTCGCACACCCTCCTGCTGCGTCCCTTCCAGAGCAAACCAGGCTGGTCCTGCCCCAGGGCCTTTGCACCTGCCATCCCTCTGCCCGCAGTATTCCTCCCCAGTTCCTGGCATGGCGGGCACTCTGGAGCTCCCCTCTGGAGTGGGTGTCTTTCCCCACCAAAGTCAATCCCCGGAGAGCAGCAGCCTCATGTGCTGTGGGTCTAATGGGCACCCAAGGAGCCCAGATCCAGCCAAAGAGCCTCTGGCTGTTTGTCGAGTGACAGCCCTCTGCACGGCTGTCCCACCTACGCTAGCTTCACGGCACAGAGGGTGAGCCAGGCTCTGTGCCAGGCAGGGGACAGCAAGACAGGACTGGGAAGGCCCTCATGCGCGGAGGGAGCATTGCAGAAGGTGCTGGGTTCTGAGATGGGGACAGAGGGGACAAAGAAGAGGGCCAGGGCCCAGGTGTGGCATTGTGGCCTGGAGTCTCCCCTGGCTATGCCCCCTGGGTCTTCAAGGGTAAGGAATGAAGTCATCTGAGCCAAGGGTGTTGGGCCAGCAGGCAGGGCGAGTAGCTGGCCAGTGTCCTGCGCTGAGCTGGGGCTCGCTGCTGCCCCCTGTCCGCAGAGGTGGGCACTGCAGCCACCAGGGATCAGGGAGTGTGACAGTGCTCCCTGAGCAGGTCTCTGTATATATGCACACGTGCATGTGTGTGTATCTGCGTGGTAGCAGGGGGACACAGGGCCATAGGTGCCCTCAACAACTGCTCTATCTCATCATACCCTTTCTAAGTTCTGTGTCCTTCTCCCTCTCCTCTGCAGGGGGATGACACTTGGTCACTCCCGTCTTCAGCTGGCCCAACCCATCCCAAGATCAGCCATCACAATGTTTGAGAGGTCCATCCAGGTAACTGCAGCCAGCTGAGTTCCCCTGGGTTCCAGGTGCGTTAATGTCACTCCTCCACCAGCTCAAAAGGGAAACAGGGGCACAGGAACTGAGGAGGGGGCCCAGGTGTGTAGTCAGGACTTGAACCCAAGCCTGACAGGAGGACTGGCTTTCCCCCACACAGCGGCTGCATGACCCCGAGGGTCCTGGTGCCCCCCAGCTGCCCCGGATGGTGCCCCCACTCCCTCCCCAGGGACCACCTGACTGGCTCAGGAACCAAGCGGCAATGAGAAAGCGAGGTTGGGCTTGGCTTGGCATGAAGTGTCACTCCCCCACCCAGAACGAGGTGGGTGCAGGACCCTGGCTGACACAGGCCTGGGGGCAGCCTGGGAGTGGGGACAACAGGCATCATTGATATAGATCCAGGGCAGGGGTTTGCGGAGAACAGCATGGGTGCTCCGGGCAGCGGTGGCGGAGTGAGAGGTCCAGTGGTGGCCCCGCTGTCCCCTGATTGCCCTGCTTCAACGGGTGGCCGTTCCAGAGGCGACAGCGCCACCTGCCGGAGCCTTCGCGTCTGCGCACGGCCGGGTAGAGGACCGAGGAACCAGCAGCCCTGGTGACCACCCGCCCTAGCGCTCCCGACCTTCTTGCGAACTCCCGCCAGTGACGCCCCCTCCCCCGAGGCCCGTCCCTAGGCCCAGGCAGCCGCAGTACCCGGCCCGCAGTCCTCGCGGACCTGCGGAGCGGCACTGTCCTCTGCCGCACTGGGTCCAGGAACTGAGGCACAGAAGCCCCTCCCGGCCGGGTGGGGGGCGGATGCCTGGGATTGGAACCCAGGTCGTCTGGCCTGCGTCGCCTGTTGCCCACCGAAACACCCTTCCTCCCTCACCTGATGACTTGCTGGCCTCCCCCGGTCCTGCAGGCGGAGGGGCTCCTGTGCGTGTCCTTCACCTGCCCTTCGTGACCATCATAATTACCAGGAGGTACTGAGGGCCGAGGAGCAGGAGCCGGGTCAGGACGGCACCCCAAGCCCTATCCTGCTACGTGGGCCCCTCTCCTTGTCTCTCCAAGGAAGATGCTGAACTGTGCTCACACATGGATCCAGGACCCTCCTCCTTCAGCAAGGGTCAGGGGCCCCTCCATGCTGGCCCCCTCTCAGACTACAGGGGCACCTTGTAGGCCCTGCCACTCCCCACCGCCCTCCCCCACCTCCTGCAGGGCAGGTGGGACCACCCGTCTCCCCAGTGTTGGCACCCCAGGCATGCCTAGGCTCACACCACTTCTGGGCCCTAAGCCTCATCTTTCCACACCTCCGTCCAAGCCCCCTGAGGGTGGGGACTGCCCCTCCTCCCCTGCGCCCAGATTCAGCCCATGTCTGACCACCCAAGAGGGACGCCCTAGCTGTGTGCCTTTCTCTCCAGGACAACTTCCCTCTTTCCAGTCAAGGCTGAGCCCTGCTCTGCCTGGGCACCAGGTGCCCTCAACCCCTGCCTCCCTGCTCAAGCTGGGGCATTCTCCTGGGAACAGACAAGCTCAGGGCTCTCCGTCTCCTGGTCCTCCCTCTGGCCCCACCTGCTCCTTTTTTTTTTTTTTAAGAGGAAGGGATAGAGAGGGAGAGAGGGAGAGGGAGAGATCAACCTTATTTCTTTAGTTTTTCATGTGGGCTCCCACACTTCATCGTGTACGTGATGCTGGGATTCAAACCCACGTCCTCGAACAAGCAACTGCTGAGCCACTGCTCCAACCCCCACCTCCAACCCCTCTTCTCTGTGTGCTCCATTCTCCTCCGGGCCCTGGCCTGCTCCAGGCGGTCCTTGTGGCTCCTGAAGCTCAGTTCCTCGAGGGCTGTCCAGGCCCTCCATGCTCTTGGTCTACTGGAGCAGTTCCATGCAGCTTCCCGCCTGCCTCCCACTTCCCAGCCTCCATTCCTGCTTCCCCTGAGCGCCCACCCTTTCCCTCCTCTGCACCATCTCTGTGGCCTCAGCCACATGTCAATCACACCATATTGGTACCCAGCTCAGACGCCTCCTGAACTCCAACTTAGGATCCCCACTTGATCATGCGCCACCCCAAAACCGAAGTTGTCTTCGTCACTGGAGTTTCCCCACCGAAGGCCACACAGCAGCCCCAGGCTTAAAGAGGGACCTTGCCCAGCCTCAACTAGGCTGTCCTCCTCTCCCTCCCCAGCCCCCTCGTGCATCTCTAAGCTCCAGAACCTACCAATTCATTCCCCCCCAACCCAGTTGTGGAGCCCCTCCTCTTTGCCCACTGCTTTTGCCATGGTCCAGCCTCCATCTCTCCCAAATGGGCCACCAGTCTCCCCGTCCTGGCCTCCCTGAGTCTGGCAGGGATTCTACTGCAGCAGAGGGGTCTTCCCACGCTGATGAGGCTGTGCCATCCTTCTGCTTATGCCCCAGTGGCTTCTGATGGCCTCAAGGTCAAGCCCAGAGTCCCTGGCATATCTTGGAAGGCCCCTCTAGATCCGGGCCTGGACCCCACCCCTAGGATCAGCTGGCCTGGGCTGCCCTCTCCAGCCACCCTGACTACCCTGATGGGCCAAGGTCTCTTACATGGGGGCTGGGGTGGTGGCTTGGTGGTTACAGCGCTTGCCTGGCATGCGCGAGTGCACGAGTTCAAACCCATACCACGTACACAGAGAAGTCTTGGAGCAAAGAAAGTTACATGAAGAAGTAAATAAAATCGATTCTCTCTCTCTCTCTCTATCTCTTTTCAGGGCTGAGGACTGAACTTGGGGCCTTGCACGTGCTAGGCAAGCGCTCTGCCACTGAGCTAAATCCCCAACCCCTGTCCCTCTCTCTTAAAAAAAAAAAAGTCTGGGGGGGGAACTGCGGAGGTTCTGTGCAAACACCACACCACTCTATATAAAAGACTTGAGCACTCCTGGGTTTTGGTATCCAAGGGCAGGGAGTATAGGAACCAATCGTCCCCAGACACCAAGGAACAACTTATACTTTTCTTTCTCTCTTTCTTTCTTTCTTAGAGAGGGACAGTGAGAGAGAGTGAGAAGCAATTTTATTTAGTTTTTCACGTGGCTTTCATTGCTCTGACACTTTGTTGTGTACGTGGTGCTGGGGTTTGAACCTGTATCCCTGTGCTTGCCAGGCAAGAGCCGTAACCGCTGAGCCACCGCTCCAGTCCCCAACTCTACACTGTTCAGTTCTATGATTTCCATTTGGTTCTTGGTTACGCCTTCTGTTTCTTTGCTGAGAATGTCTCTATTTTCATTTGTTTCAAGAGAGTTGATAATTGCTTGGTGAACAATTTTTATGGTGGTTGCTTTAAAATCCTCCTCACGCCCCTCCAGAGTCTGGTTCGTCCAATGCAGTGTTGGTCTCTTATCCTCTCCTTCATGTTATGGCTTTCCTGGGTCTCGGGATGATGACTGTCTCCACCCTGAGCACTTTAGCTATCACGTTAGGAGGCTCCCGGGCCTTTTTAATCTTCCGTCTGAGCAGCAGTGGCCTGGTTTGGATTCAGCATTCAAGCCCTGGCCTCTTCTGTGGGCCTCTTCCAGTGACAATCTGATGTCCGGACCTTCGCGGTGATATTTAGGTTTGCTGGCTCACTGCGGGACTCCCTCTGGAGCTTCCCTGGGCTGGCCCTGGATTTCCTCTAGGGGGAGTGAGTCCCTGGCCCACTGGGTCAGACAGCACTTCCTGGTTGTGGGGGCTCCCTGCCAGGCGTGTCCTGCTCTTGCTACTGTGCAGAGTCTTTGGTGGGAGTGGAGTGCAGATGGCTACATCTACCTGGTCAGCTGTTGTCAGGGGTCTCTGGTTCTGCCTGGCCTGCTGTGCTGGCGGGACTTCTTTGTTCCAGGAGGGAAGGAGCTGCAGGCTGTCGCTGGGTTAGGGGTTGGGAGCGCATGGCTGGATTGGCCTCTGCCTTTGGGGGTGTTCCTGACCCAGTCCCGGCCCCACGGCCACTTCGCCTTCTCTTGGTTGCTCTTGGTTATTTCCAGGCTGTGCAGCTTAGCAGCAAGGCCAGGGAGCAGCAGGTGTGTGCCAGGCTGTCCCTCCTGGAGGTCGTCTGTGTGTCTGAAGGAGTGATGGGTGCAGGCAGGACCTGGCCAAGAAGACTTCGCTCTGCACAAAGCAGAGCAGCAGCCTCCTGCAGAGTCACTGGCCTCTCGTGACCTCCTACCTCCTCGCAGCAGTGGGCACCATGGAATCCATCCCGTAGGAATCACCTGGACCACTGAGAGGCCTTGGCTGGGAAAGGCAGCAAGGGCTCCGAGCTAAAGGGCAGAGAGCAGCACAGAGTGGAAGAAATGGGCCCTAGACAACACATCCCCCGGACTGCTGGCCTCCCAGCTGGTGGAAGGATAAAGTGCTGGGCCTGGAGCGGGAAGGGGAAAGTTGGAGGGATGGGGCCAGGACCCAGAGACCCCATCTCCTTTCCCTATGCTCCAGTCGGGCAATCCACTCACAGCAAGCTTGACCAACCTGCAGGGGATCTGTGGGCGTCTCGAACAGGTCCTTGTCCCTGCCCCTGGCTGAACGCCTGGGCTCCTCTGTGGAGGCCACAGCTAGAGGCCTGACCAAGCTCACGGATCAGCCCCCGTTCCAGAGGCAGTGGACCTGTCCTCAGAACCTGTTCAGCCACCTGCTCCTTGTTACCTGGGACCTTTGCCCCTGAGCAGAGTGTCAGTGCCTCTGAGGGTCCTCTGTGAAGGCAACTTTTGGGGAATGGGTAGAAGAAAGGGTCCCCAGAGGCCAATTCTTTTCCATCCTGATTTATTTTTTCCCATAAACAGGGAACCTCTGCCCCACCCACCTGCTGAAAAGTGGGGTGGGAGGCGGGCAGATGAATCAGACCCACTTGCCCCTTGGGGCCCCCTGGGAGAGCTCAGTGAAGGGGTGCAGGACAGAGCCCTTTGCACCCGCCTCCAGGGGACCATGCAAAACCAGGAGGGTTTCCACAGCCTGCAGCGGCAGGGGCCACACTGTCACAGATAGGGGAGCTGAGGCTCAGAGAGGCCTGGTGCGCAGGTTAGGCCCCAGGACCTCAGCTCTGTCAAAATCCTGTCCCACCTGCAGACACCCAGGCCAGTCCTGCACCCTAATCTCCTGCTAAGGCCTGTCCTCCACCTTGCTGGGGCCTGGCTTGTGTCCTCCAGGTGTGACCTGGCCACGTGTGGGCAGAGGCCCTGTCCCCACTCCCACACCCGTTGCTGTTCTTGCTCCCTGCTCCTTTCCAGCTGCACTTAGGCCCCTCCTGGGATGCCTCCTCCAGCAGCACCCCCACCTGCCTCGCCTCGCGCAAGCCTGTAATTTAGCAGGGCCGAGTCACTTCCGGCCGACCGAAGCCAGGCCAGCTTGCCGCCTAGTATGGGCACTGATGTGAGCGACAGGTCCTGTACCCTGCGGCCAGGGGCCTACAGGCCTCTTTCCAGGAGGCCTCACCTGGGCAAAGTCTTTAAATGCAGAGTTAAGGTGAAGAATAAACGCCCCTTCATTCCCAACCCCACCTGTGCTGGGAACCGCCGGCTGCCTGTGACTTTCCTGAGGCCCTGGGATGTGGGGCCAGGCCCATACTCAGAAGAGGAACCTGCGTGGCTGGTGCAGATGGTACTGCCGCGCCAGGTGGGCATCCAGAAAGCACTGAAGGCCCAGACCCTTTGTGTGCTGGTGCTGCGTCCAGGCTGCACACTGGCACCGCGACGGGACCTCCAGCAGCCGGTCAAGCTCTGTATCTGTTTCCTCCTCCTGAAATGAGGCGACGCCAGGTCTGTAACGAGACATCCGTGCATGTGAGGCCAGAGTGGAGGCCGTGCGCATGTGGGTGTGCTAGGACCTGGAGCTGGGGTCCCCTGAGGTAGGAGTGAGAAGGTGCTGCCCTCACCTCCAGCCAAGAGAGAGGACCAAGAGAACCACGCAGGATGGATCCTCAGCTGGGCTGGCTGAACTTCAGAGTCAGGCCTGGGGCACGCGGAGTGTGGGAGAGACCTTGGATCCTTGGAGGGCTTGAGGGGCCCAGGCACAGAGGAGCACGAGCCCCACCCCCTAGAGCATGCTCCACAGCCGCAGCTGCCAGTTGGGGACATGCTGCACATCCCTCCACTCCCCCCCCAGGAGGACACTGGGAGGCCAGTCAGGTGGACGACTCCCGAGGGGCTTGCTGCCAAAAACGCAGTGAACCACAGAGCCAACAGCTGGGTGGGGCAGTCTGGCAGGGAGGACAGCCCTGGAGGGGTGCTGCCTGGTGGGTGGGGGGCCCCACAGAGCCTGCCTGGGACACAGCGAAAGAGTCAGAGGCACCTGTTACCTCATACCCGTCACCTCCCTATCCCATCACCTCCCTGTAAATCACTTCCACATCCCATCACGTTTCAATACCATCATGTCCCCATCATGTCACCTCCCCATCACATCACCTCCCCATCCATCACCTCCATATCCATCACCTCCCCATCCATCACCTCCTCATCCCATCACCTCCCCATC